>CANNZV010001734.1:187588-319601 GCA_947561585.1 Caprella mutica
GAGAGGATGGTACCGTAAACATTACTAATTGAGAGGATGGTACCGTAAAACATTACTAATTGAGAGGATGGTACCGTAAACATTACTAATTGAGAGGATGGTACCGTAAACATTACTAATTGAGAGGATGGTACCGTAAACATTACTAATTGAGAGGATGGTACCGTAAACATTACTAATTGAGAGGATGGTACCGTAAACATTACTAATTGAGAGGATGGTACCGTAAACATTACTAATTGAGAGGATGGTACCGTAAACATTACTAATTGAGAGGATGGTACCGTAAACATTACTAATTGAGAGGATGGTACCGTAAACATTACTAATTGAGAGGATGGTACCGTAAACATTACTAATTGAGAGGATGGTACCGTAAACATTACTAATTGAGAGGATGGTACCGTAAAACATTACTAATTGAGAGGATGGTACCGTAAACATTACTAATTGAGAGGATGGTACCGTAAACATTACTAATTGAGAGGATGGTACCGTAAACATTACTAATTGAGAGGATGGTACCGTAAACATTACTAATTGAGAGGATGGTACCGTAAACATTACTAATTGAGAGGATGGTACCGTAAACATTACTAATTGAGAGGATGGTACCGTAAACATTACTAATTGAGAGGATGGTACCGTAAACATTACTAATTGAGAGGATGGTACCGTAAACATTACTAATTTAGAGGATGGTACCGTAAACATTACTAATTGAGAGGATGGTACCGTAAACATTACTAATTGAGAGGATGGTACCGTAAACATTACTAATTGAGAGGATGGTACCGTAAACATTACTAATTGAGAGGATGGTACCGTAAACATTACTAATTGAGAGGATGGTACCGTAAACATTACTAATTGAGAGGATGGTACCGTAAACATTACTAATTGAGAGGATGGTACCGTAAACATTACTAATTGAGAGGATGGTACCGTAAACATTACTAATTGAGAGGATGGTACCGTAAACATTACTAATTGAGAGGATGGTACCGTAAACATTACTAATTGAGAGGATGGTACCGTAAACATTACTGATTGAGAGGATGGTACCGTAAAACATTACTAATTGAGAGGATGGTACCGTAAACATTACTAATTGAGAGGATGGTACCGTAAAACATTACTAATTGAGAGGATGGTACCGTAAACATTACTAATTGAGAGGATGGTACCGTAAACATTACTAATTGAGAGGATGGTAACGTAAACATTACTAATTGAGAGGATGGTACCGTAAAACATTACTAATTGAGAGGATGGTACCGTAAAACATTACTAATTGAGAGGATGGTACCGTAAAACATTACTGATTGAGAGGATGGTACCGTAAAACATTACTAATTGAGAGGATGGTACCGTAAACATTACTAATTGAGAGGATGGTACCGTAAACATTACTAATTGAGAGGATGGTACCGTAAACATAACTAATTGAGAGGATGGTACCGTAAAACATTACTAATTGAGAGGATGGTACCGTAAACATTACTAATTGAGAGGATGGTACCGTAAACATTACTAATTGAGAGGATGGTACCGTAAAACATTACTAATTGAGAGGATGGTACCGTAAAACATTACTAATTGAGAGGATGGTACCGTAAAACATTACTAATTGAGAGGATGGTACCGTAAACATTACTAATTGAGAGGATGGTACCGTAAACATTACTAATTGAGAGGATGGTACCGTAAACATTACTAATTGAGAGGATGGTACCGTAAAACATTACTAATTGAGAGGATTGTACCGTAAACATTACTAATTGAGAGGATGGTACCGTAAACATTACTAATTGAGAGGATGGTACCGTAAAACATTACTAATTGAGAGGATGGTACCGTAAACATTACTAATTGAGAGGATGGTACCGTGAAACATTACTAATTGAGAGGATGGTACCGTAAACATTACTAATTGAGAGGATGGTACCGTAAAACATTACTAATTGAGAGGATGGTACCGTAAACATTACTAATTGAGAGGATGGTACCGTAAAACATTACTAATTGAGAGGATGGTACCGTAAAACATTACTAATTGAGAGGATGGTACCGTAAACATTACTAATTGAGAGGATGGTACCGTAAACATTACTAATTGAGAGGATGGTACCGTAAACATTACTAATTGAGAGGATGGTATCGTAAACATTACTAATTGAGAGGATGGTACCGTAAACATTACTAATTGAGAGGATGGTACCGTAAAACATTACTAATTGAGAGGATGGTACCGTAAACATTACTAATTGAGAGGATGGTACCGTAAACATTACTAATTGAGAGGATGGTACCGTAAACATTACTAATTGAAACGTTAGAACTGTATTAAGAGTCTTTTGAAAACTAATGTCTTGGAATGAGTCCAAATAGCAACAACAGACACACACTTTTTAACCTTCCTCTCTTAAATCAAAAGACCTCTGGTCCCCAGAGACGCGTCTTTCAGCAGCAGTTCGGTATCTTGTGGCAGCAGCGTCAGCAATTCGGAGAAGGTAATCTCTGCCGCAGTCAAAATGTGACGGCAGGCACCAACAATATATTGGAGGGCGAATATCCTTAATAGAAAAGGCCATCAGTGCACGCTTCGGTGGTTAGAATCCCAAATAGTCTCTTCGCTGGCAATTGAATAGATAAAGTTCATTGAATTGGATGTTCTAATGGAATTTGGTAGGTTGTATGGAGTTATTTATGAAGAAGAATGCTTTTCCAATGATGCCAATAATGGGATGGCTTCTTCTCACTCGAGGTGGATTGAATTACTTAGAAGAGAACGGTTTTGTAGATAGGAAATGAATGAACTAGCAAAGGAAGAGAATTATTTTTGATAAAAACTCATTTACGTTACTATAATTACAAACTATGTGATATTATGTGGTGGCCGGTGAATTAACACCCTGAAAGTTCTACCAGGAAGATTCCACCATTTTGAATAAAAAAAGTTACATACAGGGTGATTGAAACGTAATGGATTTTATAAACCATAAGAAAACTCGTAAATAAAAAATATTGTTTAAAAAATATATGTATATATATTTTCTGGTAACTATAATACGGGAGTTTTGTATATATTGACTAAAAGTTTCATTTTTTTTCTTCAATTTTCAATGTAAGAACCTCTCGAAATCGCCAGAAGAATACAATATGTTTTAAGAGCACCAAAAAAAGTTCTTTGTATTTGAATATGGAAGTAAAAGGATTGCCTGCAGTTGTGAAACGTAAATGTATATTGAAGTATGAAATAAAAGCAAGAAAAGCCGCTCACAATCAATTGCATCACTTCACCAGGGTATTAGAAGCGTTTACAATAAATGGAATTGCAAACATTTTGAGAACAGGACGAACAAAGCTTCGACGAACAGCGCCAATTTAGCAAGAAATTGACCAAAACCCTGAAAAATCAATTCGTAAAGTGGCACGAAAATTAGAATTTTCTTAATAAAAATAACAGAGAAGATGAAGCATGATTTAAAGCTTCACAAAGTTTCATACAAGTAACACAGATGCCAAGAATTCGTTGAAAAACAGAAATTTCAGCGTGTGAATTTGGTCATTGGAATTCTTAGATTAAAATAGATACGCTGAAGATCATATTTTCAGACGAAAAGTGGTTCCATCTGAAACCACATCCTAATCGTCAAAGCACTAGAGTCTGGAGTACCACTAATCCCTTCCTCTATGATGATTCGATAAAACTTCACTTTCGAGAGATTTTCTCTGGGATTATCTTTCAAAAGTTTCACAAAAAATTTTAGTCAACATAAACAAATCTTCCGAATTGCATCTACTAGAAAATATTTTCTTTAAATAAAATATCTTTTATTTACGAGTTATCTATTATTATATATATTAGTTAGCCATCACCATGTATTTATTGATTTTCATCTTAGATTTAGTGGAAAGATATCATAAAATAATACTTAGGTATAACTTAATTACCATACTTATATTTTCTTACTTATTTAGTAAATAAAATGTTGTCGGCTTACCACCCAAAATAACTTTTTTTATATCAGATCTTTATATATAAAGGTAAACTTAACCTAAATTAAATTATTTTTATGCGGTGGAATTTTCCAGTGGTGGATTATTACGTGGTGGAACTTTCCCTGGTGGAATTTTCCTTGGTGGAATTTTCATCTGTGGAATTTATCTCTATAGAACCGTGATAAGTATATTAGTTTGAATTTACTTTTATAACATTCTATTTTATTTTTGATAGTCCATCATTGGATTTCATTTTCAGCCTTTGAAATGATCTTTAATATTCTCCGAAACTTTTCGTCAATTTCTTTCACTATTTGGAGAGAAGCCAATTAGCTACAAGTCTACAACCTGTGGATTGGAACTAACGCTAAGAACACAACTTAAAAGAGAGGAAACTAACGATAAGAATACGACTTAAAAGAGAGGAAACTAACGATAAGAATACGACTTAAAAGAGAGGAAACTAACGATAAGAACACGACTTAAAAGAGAGAAAACTAACGCTAAGAACACGACTTAAAAGAGAGAAAACTAACGCTAAGAACATGACTTAAAAGAGAGAAAACTAACGCTAAGAACACGACTTAAAAGAGAGAAAACTAACGCTAAGAACGTGACTTAAAAGAGAGAAAACTAACGCTAAGAACGTGACTTAAAAGAGAGAAAACTAACGCTAAGAACACGACTTATAAGAGAGAAAACTAACGCTAAGAACGTGACTTAAAAGAGAGAAAACTAACGCTAAGAACATGACTTAAAATAGAGAAAACTAACGCTAAGAACATGACTTAAAATAGAGAAAACTAACGCTAAGAACACGACTTAAAAGAGAGAAAACTAACGCTAAGAACATGACTTAAAAGAGAGAAAACTAACGCTAAGAACACGACTTAAAAGAGAGAAAACTAACGCTAAGAACACGACTTACAAGAGAGAAAACTAACGCTAAGAACATGACTTAAAAGAGAGAAAACTAACGCTAAGAACATGACTTAAAAGAGAGAAAACTAACGCTAAGAACATGACTTAAAAGAGAGAAAACTAACGCTAAGAACATGACTTAAAAGAGAGAAAACTAACGCTAAGAACATGACTTAAAATAGAGAAAACTAACTGTAAGAACATGACTTAAAATAGAGAAAACTAACGCTAAGAACACGACTTAAAAGAGAGAAAACTAACGCTAAGAACACGACTTAAAAGAGAGAAAACTAACGCTAAGAACACGACTTAAAAGAGAGAAAACTAACGCTAAGAACACGACTTAAAAGAGAGAAAACTAACGCTAAGAAAACGACTTAAAAGAGAGAAAACTAACGCTAAGAACATGAATTAAAAGAGAGAAAACTAACGCTAAGAATACGACTTAAAAGAGAGAAAACTAACGCTAAGAACATGAATTAAAAGAGAGAAAACTAACGCTAAGAACATGAATTAAAAGAGAGAAAACTAACGCTAAGAACATGAATTAAAAGAGAGAAAACTAACGCTAAGAACATGAATTAAAAGAGAGAAAACTAACGCTAAGAACACGACTTAAAAGAGAGAAAACTAACGCTAAGAACACGACTTAAAATAGAGGAAACTAACGCTAAGAACACGACTTAAAATAGAGAAAGCTAACGCTAAAGAACACGACTAAAAATAGAGGAAACTAACGCTAAGAACACGACTTAAAATAGAAGAAACTAACGCTAAGAACACGACTTAAAATAGAGGAAACTAACGCTAAGAACATGACTTAAAAGAGAGAAAACTAACGCTAAGAACACGACTTAAAATAGAGAAAACTAACGCTAAGAATACGACTTAAAAGAGAGAAAACTAACGCTAAGAACATGACTTAAAAGAGAGAAAACTAACGCTAAGAACACGACTTAAAATAGAGAAAACTAACGCTAAGAACACGACTTAAAAGAGAGAAAACTAACGCTAAGAACATGAATTAAAAGAGAGAAAACTAACGCTAAGAATACGACTTAAAAGAGAGAAAACTAACGCTAAGAAAACGACTTAAAAGAGAGAAAACTAACGCTAAGAACATGAATTAAAAGAGAGAAAACTAACGCTATGAATACGACTTAAAAGAGAGAAAACTAACGCTAAGAACATGAATTAAAAGAGAGAAAACTAACGCTAAGAACATGAATTAAAAGAGAGAAAACTAACGCTAAGAACATGACTTAAAAGAGAGAAAACTAACGCTAAGAACACGACTTAAAATAGAGGAAACTAACGCTAAGAACACGACTTAAAATAGAGAAAGCTAACGCTAAAGAACACGACTAAAAATAGAGGAAACTAACGCTAAGAACACGACTTAAAATAGAGGAAACTAACGCTAAGAACACGACTTAAAATAGAGGAAACTAACGCTAAGAACACGACTTAAAATAGAGGAAACTAACGCTAAGAACACGACTTAAAATAGAGGAAACTAACGCTAAGAACATGACTTAAAATAGAGAAAGCTAACGCTAAAGAACACGACTAAAAATAGAGGAAACTAACGCTAAGAACACGACTTAAAATAGAGGAAACTAGCGCTTAGAACACGACTTAAAATAGAGGAAACTAACGCTAAGAACATGACTTAAAATAGAGAAAGCTAACGCTAAAGAACACGACTAAAAATAGAGGAAACTAACTCTAAGAACACGACTTAAATTAAAAGGAGAGAAAACTAACGATAAAATAAGACAAAATGAAGGGAAAACTAACGCTAAGAACACGACTTAAAAGAGAGAAAACTAACGCTAAGAACACGACTTAAAAGAGAGAAAACTAACGCTAAGAACACGACTTAAAAGAGAGAAAACTAACGCTAAGAACACGACTTAAAAGAGAGAAAACTAACTTAAAAAAGGGAAAACTAACCATAAGAAAGAACATGACTTAAAAGAGAACTTACGCTAAGAATAAGATTTAAAAGAGAAAACTTACTCTAAGAACACATTTAAAAGGACGCAAAACTAACACTACGAACATGACTTAAAGGAGGGAAAACTAACTAATTTAGTTAGTGATAAATCTGAGAAATTTACTGCTCTAAATTTAATCGTAAAGTAATTATAGTGTATGAACCTTTTCCTCATGACCAGAGATTCAATAATGACTGTGTGATAAACATTTCATGATAGTCAGGTGAAGATTTCAGACTAGTAACATCCCTCGTGGTTAAGCCTCCTAAACTGTAGGTAATTGACTATCTTAGTGAGTTACGGTCTAAAAATTAGAGTATGTCTACTTGTATAGCCTAGACATTGTGGTCCTAGTGTTCGTTAGTGGTTTTGATCAGGCAGTTCAGTTAGTTACTCGTCATGAAGAAGCATGGTTCGTTATAGAAGTTCATTAGAGGACCATCAGATACGTTGTGTTCAGTAAAGTCTGTTCCCTGCTGTAGGTTGAGAACTCCTTGTGACTCTGTCCTGGTTAACTGTAACCCTTCAAACTATTATATCCATTTGCTTCAAGGTAATAAGATATACAATAGCTTTCAAGCGGAGAATCGTCATCATTCCACCTCAAATATATAAATAAAAACCTTGACATGAAGAACATGACTAAAATGGGAGGAAAATAACGCTACGAGCATGATTTAACATGATATAAATGAGAAAAAAAACTAACACTAAGAACATGACAGAAAGAAAGTGATGAATCTAAAATAAAGAAAGACAATCTTCAACATAAACAGATATAAAAAATATATGTAAATGGATTACTCTAATTTCGATGAGAGCCAAATTTTCATAGCCTGTAATATGCAAAGTCATTCTACAATGTTTCTCTCTTTTGGTTTGAAACTTTGTAAACTTTTCGCTTACTATTCTGTAGAGTCTATGAATTACTTCTCAGGTAACTCTCGACCTTACAACATATGTGTAACTTATCACTCAGTGTTACGTCATTTCTAAGGGCAACTTATCACAGTGTTACGTCATGTCTAAATGTAGGCTATGCATTTCAATGAAGTATGCAGTTTAGCTATAAGTTTGCCACTTTGAAGACAATGTGATAGAAGTTCTCCGCCATGACACACGTAACTAGTGGGGATATGAAGAGAAGAAACAAGTAACAATGCACTTCCTCAGTCATGACACACGTAACTAGTGGGGATGTGAAGAGAAGAAACAAGTAACACTGCACTTCCTCAGTCATGACACACGTAACTAGTATGGATGTGAAGAGAAGAAACAAGTAACACTGCACTTCCTCAGTCATGACACACGAAACTAGTGGGGATATGAAGAGAAGAAACAAGTAACACTGCACTTCCTCAGTCATGACACACGAAACTAGTGGGGATATGAAGAGAAGAAACAAGTAACACTGCACTTCCTCAGTCATGACACACGAAACTAGTGGGGATATGAAGAGAAGAAACAAGTAACACTGCACTTCCTCAGTCATGACACACGAAACTAGTGGGGATATGAAGAGAAGAAACAAGTAACACTGCACTTCCTCAGTCATGACACACGAAACTAGTGGGGATATGAAGAGAAGAAACAAGTAACACTGCACTTCCTCAGTCATGACATCTGATTTATGTTGAGTAGCTACTAATAAAATTCACTTTCATGGTGAAAAATAATGAAATAGCTACTTAACACGAAGATTTTCAAGACTTTAATATTTCAGGAAGGATGGTTTCATTTAAATCTGTTCTATCATAAAAAATGTGGTTAATATAAAGTTTATATAGCGTAATTTTTTAAAAGTATCACAATGTTATACTCTTCACAATGTTAACCATTTAACATTGTAAACACTTAACCATTAGTAAACCATTGCTTAAATGCATCCCCTCAGATTGTGAGCATTCGACAGAGTTCTATAGCTAATTAGTTTGTAATTCCTTTGTTGTAACAGACAGTAATTGGAGAATGTTCGTACAAGCTGTTCACAGAGAGAGTTCCTTCCATCCAATTACCTGGCAGTGTATTATCTCATTGTTAACTGACATCAAACTCACTTTTTATCCCAAAGATGAGGGACTATTGATTTCACTCTATTCATCATCTAGTCAATAGAATGTAAGTTAATAAAATGAATGATAGATAATAAGATGCAATTTTAAAAAACCTAATTCTCAGTTTTCACATTTTAGATTTATGAACGCGAAATTAAATATTTGATAATTGTGAATTCTGTGCAGTCCTATAATATTTTAGCTATATATAAACAATTTTGGAAACTAGCCATATAGTACTGATGTCAAAAGAAATTAAATGTAATGGACTTTGAAGAGGCAGTCACACAGGAAAGTGGCTCCATGAACAAAAACACTTGCTATCAGTAATGACAATGCCAAAGGGACGCCACCCCCTTCTCTTCCATTCACCAGAGACAGCTTCGGGATGGAGCCCCTAGGGAACATTTGACATCACAAATTAAAATATGAAGATAAATATTAAATATGCAGTTAAAATACCTACCTTTGCTGTCCTGCTTAACTCTTCAAATGGGATATTCATATAAAGCACATTGACTTTTGAAAATGAAAGTCCCCACCACTCTATCGGGTTATTGGTCAGCATCCGGTGATGTGTAATTTAGCTCTTGCAGCACCACATTTTATCGCTACAAACTGTTATTGCACATTGGATAACTTTGAGGGAACAAATTTAACTTCTACTTTGAGCAAGAGTTACTAGAGGAAGCTGGAGTAACTAGTCTAAGTGCTGAAGTCAGAGAGTTACTAAAAGTAACCAGGAGTAACTACTCTAAGTGCTGATGTCAGAGAGTTACTCGAGGAAGCTGAAGTAACTACTCTAAGTGCTGATGCTAGAGAGTTACTAAAAGTAAACCAGGAGTAACTACTCTAAGTGCTGATGTCAGAGAGTTACTAGAGGAAGCAGGAGTAACTACTCTAAGTGATGATGTAACCAGGAGTAACTACTCTATTTGATGATGTAACCAGGAGTAACTACTCTAAGTGATGATGTAACCAGGAGTAACTACTCTAAGTGCTTATTTAAAGAGTAAAAATGTATGACTCTGTCACCAGTAGAACTATTTAATAACCGACACACTAACATTGATGTTCCTTTTCTTCTCTTTTCCAGAAACTTCAAATAGTTTTCATCATCATTTTTTTTCTCACTGGCGAATAGTTTGTCGCTTATGACATATTCAAAATAAGTTCTCCTCGATTCAAATTAGTAATATTCTAACTAAACCACATTGCAGCACTGCAAATTAGCGACGAAAATGTGAACTCTTTCATATTTCATATAATTGGTTATGAAATTGGATGTTTGTGCATGAAGTTAAATCTGAGTTTCTAATATGAAAACAGAAAAATATTAGACTTGCGAATAAATATTTTATCATTCTATTTATAGTTTAACATTGGTCTGCGGTATACAGTGTTCCTTATTCTAAATAACTTCTAATCTACATAATTCTATCAGCTTCCTTTTAATATTGGTTCGATTCGAATTCAATTGGTTTTAATCAAATCTCTGAGACAGCTTGAAGTTTTACACTGGATTGGTCAATTTAATTGACGAGTTGAATGATAGTGAACATCTATATTTAAAGGGTTACGTATATATTATCCTTTGGGACAGAATATTAACAGATGAGGAGGACACAATTTGGTAGAGTCTTATTTTAATGGTAGAGGGGTGATGGCTTGAGAATGACCTGAAGTCCTTGGTAGAATTCTGAGACTATGACCAAAGATATTGTACTATAATAAGATACACTACTCTCGACCATTTCGGTTTCAAAACTGTTTGCTCTGACATCTAGTTTTGAAACTAGGAAATAAAATTGAATTCGTGATTTGTTGTGTACGTGACGTGGACAACATTCTATGGACAAAGATACATATAAAAAGGTTAATTTAAATTAAATCTGGTGGGGGTCGTCAAATGGGAAAGACCCCATTCATGTTATTCACATCGCTCCACCTTTTTGTTGCCAAACTTTAACATAAGGTTGCATTTGTCGAAATAAACACTTTTTATTCTATGAAGGTAAGGTCTAAAATGCTTAGTTAAAGGGTTACAAGATTAGGAAAGTAGTATCTGTACCATTTATTATTATTAGTTAACGTCATTTTTTTAATGTTGCGATAAGAAGCAAAACATTTTTAACAGTAATTATAAGGAGCACAAAAAAGATAATCTTAAATTAGGTTATATTTTTAAAGAATGTGTTCAATTTGCCACCCATTTGTTGCGATGCAAGCGTTCAAACGTTTGTCCCGCAAGGATTCGTGAAACTCCTGGTGTCTGCTCGCGTCCGCCAATCATTGGACAAACGTTTGAACGGCTGCATCGCAACAAGTGGAAGGCAGTTTGAACACATTTTGCAAACATGTAACCTAATTTCTTGTGCTCATAATAATTACTGTTAAAAATATTTTATTTCTTATCGCAACATTAAAAAAATGACGTTAACTTATAATAATAAATGGTACAGATACTACTTTCCTAACCTTGTAACTCTTTAACTAAGCATTTTAGACCACACCTTCATAGAATAAAAAGTGTTTATTTCGACAACTGCAACCTTATGTTAAAGTTTGGCAACAAAAGTGTCGGACACCCTGTATATTAATTGTACAAAAACTCAAAAACTCATGCAGAAAGAAAAGAATTTGCTGAACAATTGTGACAAGTTTTTGCATTCACAGCATTTCCCTCATCACCTAATATTTCCTGATGAGCACATTGTCGTTATTGGTGCAGCACCTTGTGGGTGACCATATGAGATGTTGAATTTTCGGCCATGACCAGACAAATTCAACACGGACAATTTCCACCCGAATAAATATTATCCACACCAAGTAAATAGTAAATACAGTATTTCACCTAAGGTTAGGTTAGCGGTCCGGTCGTTGGGGTTTAGAGGGATGTTCCCCGGTGAAATTCGATAATGACTAAGTTATACTTTACAGAATCATAAATTGATTTTTCTTGAATTACCTCCCATTTATTACTGGAATACTACATTATACCTGTTATTGTTATTCTACTATAAAGAAGTGTATCATAATTACTGTTACCAATATACAACTTTATTTATTCTTTGTCTATTATTGATAAAAGCTATTATTTTCTCACTTTACCTTTATCAGTTATTGGAACGTTTCGACTTTATCAATTATAAAAAGGTTTATCTCTGCGGAATGTTCTTCTTCCGGCGGGGTGTGATTCCGGCGTCCGCATTCACCGATGTGTTTCTATTCATGGAAAGTCTTATTCCAAATAGATCAAAGTAAGGTTTTGAAGGTAAAGGAAAGATTCTCGTAGTCAAAATATCACAATTTACTCTATATGCTTTAGATATAATAAACTGCAGAGTTATTCTATGATATACACACCAAGGGACTTAATTATGCAGTGTATAGATTATCTCCTGATGATCCACCCTGTAGACACGTATTAGACACCCACAGTGCAGGCAATGTGATGGAATGAGAGGAAAGCTGTGATGACCTAATGGAGGGTCTATACTCAATTACCGTACACCACCAATTTACTGTGTGATGAATTTATAGTTGTTGCTAGTCGATGTTGTAAAAAAAAGAAAATAAAGTAAAGTAATTGTTAAATGGATCGTCAACAAAGATTATTTTTTCTTATATTTTTTCGTGATTATTTTTTTTCTTGTTTGTTTTTTGGAGATACGTATAGAAAATCGAATAATAATTTTTGTCCATGTTAAAAGTCACCTTTTCTTCATAGAAAACGGGATATGAAGAAAAACGTGGAAAGACTTATGCTGCAACAAAAGTATAGAGGGTTTGTCTCCGAATTCCAGCTCTATGTTGAAGTTGAAGAAAATTCAAAATCGACAATTTTGTACTTGTGACGCCATAACTTTCAATTGGACACTTATTTGAAACAAAACGCTATAAATCTTTGTTGCCCCAGTTTCTCCGCATCCAACGATACCCATATCACCACTCTACCTCAAACGTAACCGAAGAAGATACCGTTTGACTTCCAAAAAGAATAAAAAGTGGTACTTTTCAGGAGAGCTAAATGAGCTAAATGAGTTTTTTGGATGTTTTATTCCAGAGTAGGAATTTTGTGACGAAATGGAGAACTCCAATGATACCCCATATCATCACTGTTGGTAAAAAATTGACAGTGATACATTTCTTTTACCCGCCTACAATATCGCGTTTTCTTCCATATCTCGTTTTCTACGAAGAAAATATGATTTTGACTGTTTGAGAACGATCCCCTTAGCACGGTTAATGTAAATCGTTATGATGTTAATGGTTATAGTGTTAATGGTTATAGTGTTAATGGCTATAGTGTTAATGGTTATAGTGTTAATGGTTATAGTGTTAATGGTTATAGTGTTAATGGCTATAGTGTTAATGGTTATAGTGTTAATGGCTATAGTGTTAATGGCTATAGTGTTAATGGTTATAGTGTTAATGGTTATAGTGTTAATGGTTATAGTGTTAATGGCTATAGTGTTAATGGCTATAGTGTTAATGGCTATAGTGTTAATGGCTATAGTGTTAATGGTTATAGTGTTAATGGTTATAGTGTTAATGGTTATAGTGTTAATGGTTATAGTGTTAATGGTTATAGTGTTAATGGTTATAGTGTTAATGGTTATAGTGTTAATGGTTATAGTGTTAATGGTTATAGTGTTAATGGCTATAGTGTTAATGGTTATAGTGTTAATGGTTATAGTGTTAATGGTTATAGTGTTAATGGCTATAGTGTTAATGGCTATAGTGTTAATGGCTATAGTATTAATGGCTATAGTGTTAATGGTTATAGTGTTAATGGTTATAGTGTTAATGGCTATAGTGTTAATGGCTATAGTGTTAATGGCTATAGTATTAATGGCTATAGTGTTAATGGTTATAGTGTTAATGGTTATAGTGTTAATGGTTATAGTGTTAATGGTTATAGTGTTAATGGTTATAGTGTTAATGGTTATAGTGTTAATGGTTATAGTGTTAATGGCTATAGTATTAATGGCTATAGTGTTAATGGTTATAGTGTTAATGGTTATAGTGTTAATGGTTATAGTGTTAATGGTTATAGTGTTAATGGCTATAGTGTTAATGGTTATAGTGTTAATGGTTATAGTGTTAATGGCTATAGTATTAATGGCTATAGTATTAATGGTTATACTACTTATATAAGTGTTCAACTAAATCTTCACTCGGTAATATGATAACACACGGCAATTGAGTAGTCACCCCAATGTATTACAGCACTTACATTAATTTAATATTATAGGTTCTTATAATTAATCATAAGTTGATTGAATGAATTAAGATATGAGTTATAATTGGGGTTGTGACAATATGCTTTTAAAATCATAGATCCTTAAAATATTATAGACGGAGAGAATTAAACAGCATTGAATGGTTCTACGCCAGCGGTATATAGTATTAGATACCATTTCATTTCGTTTCGTCTATGATATTCTTAAGATCTATGATTTTAAGTGCATATAGTCACAACCCTAGTTCTAATGTAGTGAGGCAAGCTCATGGATGCAGAGAAGCTACTCCAAGGAATATTAGCTAAGGGACACAATACACTCTCTAAATAAAAACCACATAAATACTTTAGAGTTACTTATTTGCTTTAATTAAATTAAAATAACATTTAATGATTTTATTAAAGTTTTTTAAAAGTTACAAAGAGATAGAATTGGTTAAAAAAAATTATTATTATAAAATTAATAAGTAAAATAGTTGTTAAATTTATCATATATTTTTATCAGAGGTAGATTAGTTAGTATAGTTTTTTTTTATTTCTATAAAATATATGTAAATATTGACAAACCATTAATAATAAATTATTAAAGACTTAATCATAATATTGTAGCATTCGAAAACTAACATTTCAAAATTACCGTAGCACTATTTATAAATAATATTTGCTATACATTTAAATAATGTGACTCTATACTTCAGGGAATTATAACTTTATTAATATTTAACTAATAAATAATATCTTAATGTAATTATTGATAATCTTTATTTGTTAGTCCCTTGAAAGTAACCTAACCCTTGTGCTGTGGTAACTTCCAAGTTATCGAACGGTGCCCCATTTTCGAACATATTAGAAAAATATCGAGGTGGATTTAATCAATTTTTGTTATACGATCGAATATGTATAACAGTCAATAATTTGTAACTTACCCTGAACAGTTATTCATATGATGTGTGGCTTTACTTAATTTTAATGTTATTAGTTACAAAACTGTCTTTTTTTTATATTAAAAAGTGAACTCGAAAGAAGAGAAATTTCCGTAGATCTTTTCCGCTGAATAGAGATAAGACACACTCTGCTATCTTCTTTATCAGCCTATTGGTAGGTACTCTTTTTAACACTGCAATGTTCTGCCAGTGACTGTACAGAGGGGAATACAAGGGACTTCAGAGAAAGAGTTGTGAAAAAAGAAATTGATGGGTGCAGAAAAGCTACTTCGTGAATGCAGTCACTTACCAAGGAATGTGACGAAAAGGGACACAAGCACCGGTGGCTGAACTCAAGGATGGAAGAGGAAAATGAAGAGGTGATAGTGAATGAAACCAACCAACAGAAAAAAATCGAAGAGGAAAATGAAGAGGTGATAGTAAAATAGGCCTATGAGCCTACCTAACACAAAAGTCTAAGAGGAAAATGAAGAGGTCGAAGAGGAAATGAAGAGTCGAAGAGGAAAATGAAGAGGTAATTGTAAATCAGGCATATGAGACTACCTATTACAAAAGTCTAAGAGGAAAATGAAGAGGTGATAGTAAATTAAGCCCACGAGTCTACCTAACACAAAATCTAAGACATTGTAGTTGAAGAGCATAACCCTAGCGTTATCCTCTAAAACTGCAAGTAGCGTTAAAAGTAAACTAAGTTACCTAGCTATAAAAACAAGATATTCCGAAATGCAAATTAGAAAACTGCAGCCAATGGAGACATTCAACTCAAACATTTTGCCTTTTAGAGACTTTAATAAATTACTCTGTGCGTGGTGAAGTAAATGATGGTGATGTTTGCGACTTACAAATCACTAAGCTGTATTTAGTTCCCTATATTAGATACGTTATTAAGTTAAAGAGAAAATACCAAAGGATATTCAGTGAAAATAATAACATATTACACATACCAATTAACATTCAGATTTATAATTAATAGTTAATTAATATTAAATGTGGCACACAGAATGTAATTGTAATGTCTTTAGTTTAATTACATGTAATGAATATATAATGTTATTGATAATTACATGTAATATATTTATAATGTTATTGATAATTACATGTAGTATATTTATAATGTTATTGATAATTACATGTAATATATTTATAATGTTATTGATAATTACATGTAATATATTTATAATGTTATTGATAATTACATGTAATATATTTATAATGTTATTGATAATTACATGTAATATATTTATAATGTTATTGATAATTACATGTAATATATTTATAATGTTATTGATAATTACATGTAATATATTTATAATGTTATTGATAATTACATGTAATATATTTATAATGTTATTGATAATTACATGTAATATATTTATAATGTTATTGATAATTACATGTAATATATTTATAATGTTATTGATAATTACATGTAATATATTTATAATGTTATTGATAATTACATGTAATATATATATATAATGTTATTGATAATTACATGTATTAAATATATAATGTTATTGATAATTACATGTATTAAATATATAATGTTATTGATAATTACATGTATTAAATATATAATGTTATAGATAATTACATGTATTAAATATATAATGTTATAGATAATTACATGTATTAAATATATAATGTTATTGATAATTACATGTATTAAATATATAATGTTATTGATAATTACATGTATTAAATATATAATGTTATTGATAATTACATGTATTAAATATATAATGTTATTTATAATTACATGTATTAGATATATAATGTTATTGATAATTACATGTATTAAATATATAATGTTATTGATAATTACATGTATTAAATATATAATGTTATTGACAATTAATGAATATCAGTCTTCAAAAACACATAATAACAAATTAAGAATAACTGTTTACAAAATAACGACAAATTAACCATAACAATCATAATATTCTCTTTTTCTTTAGAGAATAGTAAAAGCTTGCAAGCGATTACTTAATAATGTTAAATCTTTGGCACAAAGAAAGAGTTACTTAATTTCTTACATCAAAAGTTAATATAACTTATTTCATTCATTAAAAGTGAATTTAGCCTGAAAATTTTAAGCCATTTTCAGGAACCAGTTTAATAAAGTTGTACCAACATTTACTTTCTTAACATTTATCGAATTAAATTGATAATACTCTTTACTAGAAGATTGTCAATGATTACATTAAATTAATTCCTGTAGTTTTGTTTGGAAAGCAAATTGAGTTCCTCAGTCCTACTTCCAAACCAATTTATTTGCTCTATTTTTTTCACAGGGAATTCAGACTGAAGGAGACGCTGGAGAAATGGTAGAATTGTTCATTGGTTTTACAGTCTAAAATAACAAATAAAAACACTCTAAAAAGCTAACTAATCATATTTTACAATTATATGGCGCGATGTGGCACTAAAAAGTACAAGCGTTGTCATTGGTCAGTGGAAGGTAGAGTTGCCATGTGATGTTTTCTTTGTTAGTTTATCATTGGTTGACCACAAAACTTGTCACTTAATATAAAGTTATGGCTGTTTAGTATTCACATGTCCGTTCTTAAAGTTAAAAATCAATTAATTATACATTAGTAATCATAGCTTGTCCAGCAGTAAACAGGCAGTCATAGGGGAGGCCTTCAGTCAACTCTACTTATTTCTAAGCCGTTAATAGAAAAAAATAGAAAGAGAAATCTTTGCTGAAAGTAAGGAAATCTCACTTCACAATAAGAAGGTAAGTGCAACTTTTCGATGCTTGGGTTTTTTGGTCTAAAAAATGTATGTTGCAATCATTTAATATATTAACTTGTGATAAATTTAGTATTGAAGATTTAAATATTTATCAAAAACTTTTTTTCTACCATTGATATAGGATAATTTCCGATTTTTTTCAGAATATGTTCCTATAAGATTCAAAATTTGGAGCCGTTATCACTTACCGTATATCAGTTACGTGTGTTGGTGAAAATAGTATATCTCTTTGTCTTCTTTTCGAATATTATTTTTCAAAATAATGCTCGTCATCTTAGCCTTCAAAGTATATACATTAACCATTGCTATAAGGTCCCCTCCACTCTAAAATAAAATTTCTCTAGAAATGCTAAAATTTATAGAACTAAGGTTAAATAACACAATATCACAGTAAACAGAAAAAGAAATGGATTAAGTATTCGCTTCGTAATTAATATATAAGAAATATTCACACTCAACCTTCACTGTCCGACATTTCTAATAGATTCAATAGAAGAACAAGGGAGGGATACTAACTCTATCTCGTATTATCGTATATTTATTGGAACTTAGGTATTTAGGTACCTAATGTTTTTTTATGGTAATGGTACTTAGGTAACAGTATAAGTAGTCATTTATAATACGTCTATCAGCTTTATTATTGTTTTGAAAAGTTCAGTAGTGTCATATAGTCTATTTCTTTGCTTATAGAGTTCAGTAGTGTCATATAGTCTATTTCTTTGCTTATAGAGTTCAGTAGTGTCATATAGTCTATTTCTTTGCTTATAGAGTTCAGTAGTGTCACATAGTCTATTTCTTTGCCTATAGAGTTCAGTAGTGTCACATAGTCTATTTCTTTGCTTATAGAGTTCAGTAGTGTCATATAGTCTATTTCTTTGCTTATAGAGTTCAGTAGTGTCACATAGTCTATTTCTTTGCTTATAGAAGTGCAATTCGGGTGACTGTAAAATAACTTCGATTACATATTTCAATAAATATTCAGATCCAAATTTGAAATAAATTTCACTGTTATAACCAGTTGTCATAGGTCTAATGAATAGAGTAGTACAAGTTTGGAGTGGAGGGGACCAATAAAGATTTAAATAAATATATTACATTTTTATACTACAGAATTCTTTGAGACATTTCAAGTGGATTACTTTTATTGTTTATTTTCTAAGTAACCTTAAATTTAGCAAAATATTTAGTTGTCTTTATTTATGATAGTTTAGACCTTTAGTTCTAGTGGTCAAAAGCTTTGGACCTTTAGTTCTAGTGGTCAAAAGCTTTAGACTTTTAGTTCTAATGGTCAATAAGCTTTGGACCTTTAGTTCTAATGGTCAATAAGCTTTAGACTTTTAGTTCTAATGGTCAATAAGCTTTGGACCTTTAGTTCTAATGGTCAATAAGCTTTGGAACTTTAGTTCTATAGGTCTATAAACTTTGGACCTTTAGTTCTAGTGATCAATAAGCTTTGGACCTCTAGCTCTAATGGTCAATAAGCTTTGCATCCCGTAAGTACGCAGTCCAGTAGAAGACATTAAAGACCGTGAATAGCACTGGGAATACCACCCTGGCGATGACATCAATTCTTTTACTCCTGTTGCAGAATCTATTCATGCAGGCACTGGCCCCACATCCCCCCACGATGAAAGTCCAGAGGTTAAACTTTCTCTTTGAGTACGAAGAAAGTGAGCCTCCATTGAGTGACATGCGTTCACTTGGCATCGAAGAGCCTTGTCCATTCATCAGATTTGGAACTGAGGGGCACAGAAGGAAACCTCTGAATAATAAATAGGTATTTCGGTCTAAAAGTTGTTCATAGAGCTCCTTTTCCCTTACACTACTCTCTTTCTTTGGTCAGATTCAGAGTTGTGATTAATGATGTGGTAAAATAGCTAAGGCAACTTTGCTGCAGCTTACAAAACTGGATTATAAATGAGGAAAGCTTATGAATTTCATACAGTTAGTTTTTAAAACTTGCTCTTTATAATTTATTAAAGTTATCACTATATTCTTACAATTGAAAATAGCATGAGAAATATATCAGTTAACAAAGAATTTTATTGAAAATGAATAACTTGTATCAAAGCGGATATTATTAACTTCCATTTAATTTCAAATCCTGTCTTTCCAATAGAAATGTCAAACAGTTTTTAATTCATCATTTCCTTTGTCAATTGTATTTATTTCTTTACAACAGTTGACAGCATCGACTGACTTTCATTTGAATAGTTCTGCCTAAAGGCAAAATCCAAATGTCTCACAAACACAAATAACAAAGAAAAGTCTAATAATGTTTTCGGGAGATTTTCCCTGAGGCCTTTTTTGGCGAGAAAATGTGGTGCGAAAGAGACCAAACGTAAAAATAAATGTCGACACTCATTGCAATTTTGAACATTTATGCTTTGCCGATCACAGAAAAAAGATATAAAGAATTGCTCTCTTTAAGAGAAAATTACCTGGAACTCTTTTTAAGTGTTTTACAATTCATATAACTTCACTTTATCTACTTTACATGAAACATTTTTCATCGAAAACTCATGGTTCATTAATTAGGCTTCTTAAAAAGGCTTTGTGGGAAACCTGGGAAAACATAATCATTTAGAAAAGAGCAATTATATCAGCTAATTAATCGACAATTTATACTGTTCATCGCAGCTTTTGACAAGTTTCAGTATGTGATGAATACAATCGAACAAATTCACACTAAAACGAAAATCTTATGAAAAATACCAAACTTTAGCAATATTAAAAGAAAATTAAGATCAGAACTTTTAATTTCGTTAATTTGAAGGCTTGATAAAACTTTCTTCTAATTTTCAAAGTTCAAGCCAATGAATCACAAATTATTTTGACAGCAGAAGTTCAGCTTTGGGGTCTATTTTCCAGAAATAAATCTTACAAAAAAAATCCTTCTTTTCACTATTCATATCTTCGATATGAAAAACTTAACTTATCCATACATTATTTATATGTATACTATTGATAGTTTTGTAAGATGACACGTTATTTACCTGCTTGGACAAAAGCACCATTGCTGGGAGTAAAATGGGGCACCATTGGCACGAAAGCGGCAGCACTTTGGTAGGCTGCCGTGTACAGGTTACTGGTAGATCTGCCGTCTCCGTTACCGGTACAACCTGCCATGTAACGTGCCCTCTGCTGTTGGAGAGAACAACATATATTAGAAAAGTTAATTAATGTTATGAATATTTCATAACACTATTATTTAGAGTAATAGTGTGAGGTAACAATGCGTCATCATTAATAGTTTTAAAAATGCTAAGATTTATATAATATGGATGGCATGGTAAAATTAGAAAATGAACTTAATTTACTTTATAGTACAGTTACTTTACATTATAGCTGTGAATGAATGTCGTGATTTCTCTGAACATCCAAATTTGATAAAATTATTCCACAAAAACATGGCGTAATATGCGAGGTAAAATCTCTGGAAATAAATGCTCCTTCTCCTCAGTCTTACATTCTAGACTAACATTCCTGGCATATCTTTAATGGATCTACAAGCATTTTCTTTATATACGAGGAATGTTCAAATTAGTTATATAAGGAATACAGATTTATGAATACTAAATAGAGAATTTTTTTTACTATATACTAAAGTTTAAAAGTTGCGATATGGTTAAAACTCTTTACGGGTTTTCTATTCCATCAATATTTCAAAGATTGAAGATATTTCGTGAATATTGCAGATATTCCATGAATATTCCACGTCAATTGACACATTTCAAGATATATAGTAGATAAAAATTATTGCACTGGAAAATCAGAAATGTCATACAGTACAAAAATGATCAAAATATTTCATTTCTTAACTAAGATTTTCTCTCCCCGAGAGGAGTGTTGAAAAAATAAAAGGAAGAGATGCGTCAAAATAGAAAAGATTTGATTATAAAACTGATAGAAAGGAATATTATCACATGCATATATTGATATGATGATAAAAAACAGAATTAATAGCATGCTGTAGAATTTTCTATCTCTTCTAAGGTATTACATAACAATCTGTCTTGATTTCTTGCACTCATCGTCTCCCCATTTTTATCTTTGTCCTCAAGAAGAGACCATAAAAACGTGACAAGAGATTATTCTGCAGCCACGAGAAACAAACCAACAATATCCTCTGTGTACCTAGTTATTATCATTCTGTGTACCTAGTTATTATCATTCTGTGTACCTAGTTATTATCATTCTGTGTACCTAGTTATTATCATTCTGTGAACCTAGTTATTATCATTCTGCGTACCTAGTTATTATCATTCTGCGTAACTAGTTATTATCATTCTGTGTACCTAGTTATTATCATTCTGTGTATTTAGTTATTATCATTCTGTGTATCTAGTTATTATCATTCTGTGTACCTAGTTATTATCATTCTGCGTACCTAGTTATTATCATTCTGTGTACCTAGTTATTATCATTCTGTGTATCTAGTTATTATCATTCTGTGTACCTAGTTATTATCATTCTGTGAACCTAGTTATTATCATTCTGTGTATTTAGTTATTATCATTCTGTGTATCTAGTTATTATCATTCTGTGTATCTAGTTATTATAATTCTGTGTACCTAGTTATTATCATTCTGCGTACCTAGTTATTATCATTCTGTGTACCTAGTTATTATCATTCTGTGTACCTAGTTATTATCATTCTGCGTACCAAGTTATTATCATTCTGTGTACCTAGTTATTATCATTCTGTGTACCTAGTTATTACCATCCTGTTTACCTAGTTATTATCATTTTGTGAACCTTTCTATTATCATTATGTATACCTATTGATTTATCATTCTCGTCACTTATTTATTATTCTGTGTTCCTTTAGGGATAATAAAATGAATATAGAGATAAGATCAAAATTGGTATCTGTTGGATGATCATTGTGAAGTAAATAAAATAGAATATATTGATGTGTATTACATAAAACTTAGAAGTTTAGCTAACTCTGATGGTACGGGCAGAAATTTATCACAAATTGAATACATTCGCTATAAATGAGCTGCAAGACATTTATTGAGGAACTTTATTCATTTTCTTATAACACACCAATTTGAGAATATGAGCTGTATAGTATAATACACACTTATAATGTGTGTATCTCGCACTTTCTGAAAGGGTATTTGAGAAATAAAATACAATATATATGTATATAGGCGTCACAGAACTGATAACTGGACCCAAACTGTATGTTAGGTGGATAATAAGCCGATAATAGGCCGGTCATTTAACGGAAAATTCAAATCATTGCTTCATTAATAATCTATGATCTGATGATGGTTACTGTTATTAATATCCTTGCTACGTTTTGTTTTGAATCAATGAACAAAATCATATTTCAATCCGTTCCTAAACGAAGAAGATATTAGCATTTAAATTTTGCGTGCGAACAGCACTAAAGTTTTTTTCCAAGATGAGCTAATAAGTGGATATACAAAATCCAGTCGCTGGCGTGGAATATACAAACAAGTGAAGGCAGCACTGGGAAAAATTTCATATTAATTTTGAAGTACACGTATCGGCAAATTTATACAAGACTGTATTTGATCTTTTTGGTAAATGGATAAATGATTGGCTTAAATTAAATTTATTATTTAGGTTTATATATAATATATCTCTTTTTTCTAAAAGATTTTCGATAAATTGTATTTATATTTTCAAATAGTTAGAAATAAATTATATAACAGACTGATATTATGAGCCATATTATACAGTATAACCAGTAAGCCCCCAGAGTATGACTTCTGCTTCTTGTTACATCGTCGTATGCCATATTGTTTCTCCAGGCAGAGATTATGAGAATGTGTTCCGTAATTAACAGGGTCTTGTTCGTGCAAAGCCCATTGTTAGGTAATTAACAACTGACAGCCATTGTTCGCTAATGGTTCACACGAACAATTTCTACTTTAATTAGAGAGAAAAAGAGCAACAACATGGCTTGAGATTGCTGTAATATTTGGCACAGAGCTCACTAAGTCGTTATTGAAATTAAATCTCTTTACTAAAATGGAAGGAGGGAATTAAGTTATTAGAATATCTTAATGGTAATTGTCTTAATTTAATCCACTGAGTTACATTGGAAGAATGCACCAAAACAATGGGAAAATAAACAGAATATTATTTTGGTTACCTTGAGTCACTTTCTTGGAATCGTCATTCAATTTTCTTCAATATTTAACTCTTTTCATAGTTTGTATTGACTGTAAATAGATATTGTATGAATGTTCTACACCGTAATAGTTAATTCCTAGTGGAATATTATTTGTATTGACTGTAAAAATAGATGTTGTATGAATGTTCTACACCGTAATAGTTAATTCCTAGTGGAATATTATTTGTATTGACTGTAAAAATAGATATTGTATAAATGTTCTTCACCGTAAGAGTTAATCCCTAGTGGAATATTATTTGTATTGACTGTAAAAATAGATATTGTATGAATGTTCTACACCGTAATAGTTAATTACTAGTGGAATATTATTTGTATTGACTGTAAAAATAGATATTGTATAAATGTTCTTCACCGTAAGAGTTTATCCCTAGTGGAATATTATTTGTATTGACTGTAAAAATAGATGTTGTATGAATGTTCTTCACCGTAAGAGTTCATCCCTAGTGGAATATTATTTGTATTGACTGTAAAAATAGATGTTGTAAGAATGTTCTTAACCGCAAGAATTCATCCCTAGTGGAATATTATTTGTATCGACTGTTTATAATGCTTATAGATACTGTATGAATGTAATAGTTTCTACCTCACTGCTGATAAACTTATAATCAAAATGCTGCTGCATTTGCACCAGCAGCAGATTTTTACCTTACTGCTGCTAACCTGATTAAGCTGCTACTGCTGCTTCATTTGCACTAGCAGCAGCAGGTTTTTACCTTACTACTGCTAACCTGATTAAGCTGCTACTGCTGCTTCATTTGCACTAGCAGCAGCAGGTTTCTACCATATTGCTGCTTAACTGTTTAGGCTGCTGCATGCTGCTGCATTTGCAGTAACAGTCTCACTACTGCTAACCTGATTAAGCTGCTGCTGCTGCATTTGCATGTCCAGCAAAGTAATGTTCGGGTCGCTCTCCCACTTCTGTCGCATTATCCGCTGGTCTCTCTGGAAATCCGATCTGGAGGCGTAATTCACGAGTGCGAACTCAAGCAGAGCTGCGAACACGAACGTGAGGCAAGCTCCTGTCCACACGTCTATGGCCTGTAATGGAAAAACAACAAGAAATGAGAAGGGAGGTATTATCTTTGATAACTCAGACCACCACACTCAATCACCGGTAGAGATTCAATTCAGTGACACTAATGCTAGAGATGGCAGCGAAAATTGACTTCCACTTTCTGTGGATTTTTCTACCTAACACAGTTAGTCGCACACAATTTCCTAGTCACTTTATCTGGTAATTTCTTATTTGTATGTATAACATTGTTTCATCGGTCTGGGGAAAGAATAAATAAATAGATTCTGTAGATAAATAAGGGAAAACATTTGCGTTATAACCGGAAAGTTAATCCATCACGACTCAATCTGCTGTAGCCAAGTCATAACTTTGACTGAACATTTATAATTTATTTATCTCGTTAGTAAGTTCAGTAGTTAGAGAGACTGTTGATTTATTAAATAGAATATTCATGAAATGCAAATTGTTTGTCACCCAAAGTAGTTTGTGTAGTACCTCTGTGAATTTACTAGAGCATTAACTACATTACACACAAATAACTAACTTAGCTACATTACATACAAATAAAGTAACTCTAACCAAGTTACATGAAAGTATTAGTCTGAAATAACGACAGCAAAAACAAATATTACAATGTTGACTCACTAAGAGAAAAATACAGTTTAATGGACACAGCTTGTTAGTAAATGAGGGAAATGTGAGTTAAACACAGTTTAAATCACACAGCTTGTTAGTAAATGAGAGAAATGTGAGTTAAACACAGTTTATTGGACACAGCTTGTTAGTAAATGAGAGAAATGTGAGTTAAACACAGTTTAAATCACTCAGCTTGTTAGTAAATGAGAGAAATGTGAGTTAAACACAGTTTAAATCACACAGCTTGTTAGTAAATGAGAGAAATGTGAGTTAAACACAGTTTAAATCACACAGCTTGTTAGTAAATGAGGGAAATGTGAGTTAAACACAGTTTAAATCACACAGCTTGTTAGTAAATGAGAGAAATGTGAGTTAAACACAGTTTGCTTCAAACAGCTTGTTAGTAAAGGAGAGAAATGTGAGTTAAACACAGTTTAATGCACACAGCTTGTTAGTAAATGAGAGAAATGTGAGTTATATTTCAGATATAGGTTTATAATTTCACAACAGTAACAACTTTAAGAATTTGAACAGAGATAAATGGTTGAAAAAAAGAGTGTGCAGAGTTTTCTTTATTTAGAAGTAAGGACAGTGAATTTGTTCCAGTCCAAAGTTTATTAATTTGAGAGTAAAAAAAAAACAGTTTTACCCCAGAAACAAAAAAGGGAAAAACTGTTTGGGACAAAATGTAAATAAAAATTCGGAAATAAAACGGTTTATTACTATTTAATTAAAGTATGTGTACTTTTCAGTATGAATAATATGTACAGATTTTATTTACTAAATAAAGATGGTATTAGTATTAATAGTACTAAAGTAATAGATGGTATTACTATTAATGGTATTAAGTATTAATGGTACTTAAGTAATGGATGGTACTAGTATTAATACTGTAGATGGTTTTAGTATAGATAATACTATATGAAGATGGTATTAATATTGTAGATGGTATTAGTATTAATACTGTAGATGGTTTTAGTATAGATCATACTATATGAAGATGGTATTAATATTGTAGATGGTATTAGTATTAATACTGTAGATCGTTTTAGTATAGATGATACTATATGAAGATGGTATTAATATTGTAGATGGTATTAGTATTAATACTGTAGATGGTATTTGTATTAATACTGTAGATGGAACTAGTATTAATACTGTAGATGGTTTTAGTGTAGATGATACTATATGAAGATGGTACATTACACAGTTAGATGTCGAAATGGCAAAAGTAGTAATTAGCTTGTCCCTTCATTCCCTTATGGTAATTACATTAACCTCTGAGTGAAGCTTTAAAATTCACATGAATATTCAGCAGAGGTTTGAATGTTTGCTAACATTAAAGTGGAGACTTTTCGCCCAGTGACAGATGTGAATGTCACCAACAATAGGACAACTGTTGGTGAGAATTATTAGTGAGAATTGTTAGAGAGAATTGTTAGTGAGAATTGTTAGTGAGAGTTGTTAGTGAGAATTGTTAGAGAGAATTGTTAGAGAGAATTATTAGAGAGAATTGTTTGAGAGAATTGTTTGAGAGAATTGTTTGAGAGAATTGTTAGAGAGAATTGTTAGAGAGAATTGTTAGAGAGAATTGTTAGAGAGAATTGTTAGTGAGAATTGTTAGTGAGAATTGTTAGTAATAACTGTTAGTGAGAATTGTTAGTGAGAATAATTGTTAGAGAGAATAATTGTTAGTGAGAATAATTGTTAGAGAGAATAATTGTTAGTGAGAATAATTGTTAGAGAGAATTGTTAGAGGGAATTGTTAGAGAGAATGGTTAGAGAGAATTGTTTGAGAGAATTGTTGATGAAAAACTTCATATCATTTCCCTCACTTCATATCATTTCCCTCACTTCATATCATTTCCCTCACTTCATATCATTTCCCTCACTTCATATCATTTCCCTCACTTCATATCATTTCCCTCACATCACATCATTTCCCTCACTTCATATCATTTCCCTCACTTCATATCATTTCCCTCACTTCACATCATTTCCCTCACTTCATATCATTTCCCTCACTTCATATCATTTCCCTCACTTCATATCATTTCCCTCACTTCATATCATTTCCCTCACTTCATATCATTTCCCTCACTTCATATCATTTCCCTCACTTCATATCATTTCCCTCACTTCATATCATTTCCCTCGCTATTTATTAATAGAAACTCCTAATTACTTCTAAACATTTTCTATCACTCCAATTACATTTATTTTAAGGCCTATTTTTCTGCCATTGTATATTATTTCTCCAGAAGAAAAGACAAATAATTTGTGTATTTGAAACCTGAGAAAATATACCCAGAGTAATTCTTTCCGATAATTAAAATAGAAGCGTATTGAATAACATCAGATAATTAAATTGAACCTTTCTCTCGTTTGCGTCAAGGAAAAGATTCCATCATCTATGAATTAATTCACTGCTACAGAGAAAATAGAAATGAGTAACTGCTTTCCTTAGTTTTTCATTTTTAATATCATTAGTCATAACTAGTGACATGTACTGTTGTACTAATGAACAGTAATAAATTTACTCCATGTCAGCCATATTGGATTAATACACTACCTATGTCAGAGTTAAATTTAACTTAACTGTCAAAAACTGAAACCTTAAACTTTTGGTCACGAAATGAAAGGGTGGACGTTAATAAAAACTTTCAGTCATTTAGTATCTTTTGATTAGAGAAATGAACTACATTTTTAGTGAGATAAATGAAAGTTATATCTATTACTTGTAATATCATACCAAGCGTCCATCTGTAGCCAATGTGAATATATGAATAATTACTCACAATTAATTACTACTGAGAGAAAAATGTCCACTTTAGAGGGAGAGAACTTAGTTTACAAACTATTAAGAACTTTTGCAGGACACTTTTTTCCAAGAACTAAATACATCAGGGAAAAGAAGTCACTCAGACCTCCACACTGAACCATCAGTCAGTTTAAAATGTCAGCATATAAGAAAAAGCTAAATGATAATTATTATTCAACTAGTTATTTTGATAACCATGATATAATTTTTTCAGCATTCAATCGAAACTTTGGTGGAACAATTCGATATCTTAAGGGCCGTATACACGTAGGGTTTTTTCAGTCTTTCCACCAAACTTTTTGCTAAGCTCCTCTTGCTTTTTCCACAATAATATAAGAAAAAAAATATATAATAGTTATCTATTTCAGTTGGTATCCATGATACCTGCAGGTATCATGGATACCACGATACGGACCTTTAGAGCTTACCCTACCTAGCTGTTAATTAGTTTCTTTTTTTCTGTTATATTTTTTTTCAAAAACTTTTTTCCAATATCAAACCACTAAAAAATTTTGTTGCTCCCCATTCTAATAAATGATTTTCCTAAATATTCTCTTTTCTTTAGGTTTTCAGATGTTTTTCAAATACCGAATAACTTGAATCACTTGACTGAATGTACAGAAACAGCCAAAATATTCATAATTATTTCACAGCAATTTATAAGTTTTACCTTAGTGTATGAGACGGGAGGAAGACTCTGGTTGATGCCAGCGTTCTGAGTGCTCATGGTGAGAAGGGTGGTGACCCCCAGGGACACCCTGGCGGGCACTGCATGCTGGTCTAGCCAGAAAGAGACCCATGAGACCATGACTAACATACAGCATGGGATGTAGTACTGGATGAGGTAGTAGGAGAACTCTCTCTTGAAGATCAGGTCCACTCGAAGACAAGAGTAAGACCCTACACAAAATAGAACATTAATGTCTTACGTGGAGAATTTTAATCAATGTGTTAATTTAGCACATCAATTGATTCAAGGTAAGTTGAAGTGAGGACAAAATTTTGTATTCATAAATCAATGAACATACAACAAACTAGTTTCTAACTTCGCTGTACTAGTAACAACCAAGAAGTAACAGAGAGAAGGAACCTAAAGTGAAAGGAAAGTAGAATATTTTACTGCAGCAGTTTTTATAGTTATTTATTCGAACAATACATTTCCTCACATTTAGTATATGTTGGTCTGGATTCAACAGTACATATAATAGTACAGATTGATATCGAGGAATGTTAAGGAAAAGCTATTGCTTCAATAATAAGATAGTATTTTGTGATTTACTGAATTAAAAATACCTAAATAGGAGAAACTGTCTAATCACCAGTATTAGTTTTACTGTCACAACTGCTCGGTTAGTACTCACCAGTATTAGTTTTACTGTCACAACTGCCCGGTAAGTACTCACCAGTATTAGTTTTACTGTCACAACTGCCCGGTAAGTAGTACTCACCAGTATTAGTTTTACTGTCACAACTGCCCGGTAAGTACTCACCAGTATTAGTTTTACTGTCACAACTGCCCGGTAAGTACTCACCAGTATTAGTTTTACTGTCACAACTGCCCGGTAAGTACTCACCAGTATTAGTTTTACTGTCACAACTGCCCGGTAAGTAGTACTCACCAGTATTAGTTTTACTGTCACAACTGCCCGGTAAGTACTCACCAGTATTAGTTTTACTGTCACAACTGCCCGGTAAGTACTCACCAGTATTAGTTTTACTGTCACAACTGCCCGGTAAGTAGTTCTCTAAAGTAAATCGTGGCAGGTGGAAGGCTGTCACCTGTACCGGGTCATCTTCTTTCCACTTAAACACGAGATCTTCTGTTGTCCATCCATCTGCGTAAATGACAGTTAAATTGCAGCAATAATAATAAGATATGTCATTTTATATCTCAATGTTCTTGGTAATTATTTTGCTATTTAATTTGTGGCTGAATATTTTATGATATGACAACAGAAACTTGTAAATATTCAAATAGTTCCAATGTGTTGTTTGAAATGTTACTCACAGGAGGCCATTAACAGTTCACATGTTTGAGTGTCCAGGGGGTAGAGTTTCAAGTCCATGGGACACGCTAGAGTTAGTGAAATTCTGTAACAAAATGATATTGGATTATCTTCAATGTGTTGCATATTGCAACACAATAGCGCTAGGGATACGTAGGTAAATTGGAGCGTTTAACTTTTATCAACTTTTCTCTCTAAAAAATCTTAAATTCTGCATAACTGAATTTATATTTAAATATGGCATATCAAAAGAATGTCAATGCATGTTATGATTGTTTTGAAGCTATGAATATTTTTAGTGTTTCTGTGGTTTGAGGCCAAAGTTAGATAGTCTGCCGCAATTTACCTACCTCACCCTACTTTAAAAGTTAGTTATAGGTTTCACTCACCGTATGCTGTACAGTACGTCACCATTGGGAGATATTCTGATGTAAGTATTGGGTAAGATTATTTCGTGGAAATGACCTGTCTTCTCATTCTTAAAGAACAGGTCAGGCATCCAAATTTTATCAGTCTCAGTAAGTGTCAGGTACTTGATTTTACCTGAAAAAACAACGATTCGGAATAAAGTATATTTCTGGTACCTTATGAGTGATATAAAAGTGATATGGTTTTACCTAAATATACAAGTTAATATTTAAACATTTTGTGTCTTTTCATGCCTATTGGCTGTTATTTATCACATTTTCCTGTCCAATATATGAAAAGAAATAATTAGCACCAATATTCCTATTATAAATATGGTTGATGTTCTACTGTCGATGGCAGTTCATTCAGGGAATTTCCTTAGACGAACAGATGAATTATGTAAGCTAAATGTTGCAAATTTTATTGCTCCCATTATCGTATTTCTGAATTTTAAAGACTGTAGAACTCCAAAGAGTAATTAATTGATCAGAGAAGACCTATTTTTCCAAAAGTGGACTTCAATTTCTCATCTTTTCCTCTCCCACCATTTTACCTAACAACGAGGGCATATCTGCTACTTTCTGCTATTTTATCTGCTACTTTCTATATTCCCAGATCTTTTATTTGCTATTTTCTGGTCTTTTATTTGTGCATCTTGAGGAGTAATTTTCCATCTCGAAGATATTGGATGAGGTATTTTTTTGTAGTTGTCGACAAGATGTTTTGACGGAGATATTGGATGTAGAGATAGATGGAGTAATAAAATATTCTGTATTACAATATCTAATGCAACATTCTCACTAGTTCGTGAATAGAATAATAATGAAGAAGACAAGAATGCATGTGAATAAGAATGAAATAAATTACACTATAATCTAAGAGTATCCAAAACATATTTAATATGTAACTATTAAATTAAAAAAGATATGAACAACAATATTGATATTCATACAATTTCAATATTTCAAATTCATCTTCAATTTTATGTTATTTACCGACTAATAGCATTTAAATGAAAAACTGATAGGTTGACTCCCAGGAAACTATATAATAAATCTATTTTACTAATGAAATTAAAAGTATTTTGAAAAGAAATAAATTTAAAAATAGTAATTTATTTTAATAATTTCCCTTGTGAGTTTATTTATATTTTTATTTGGTGTCCGCTTTTACACGACGGGTATTAAACATGAAGAATGTAACTATGATGCACACGGGAATATATTGACTTGATATTTAAATTCTTCTGTTTTTATTCAATTTTTTAAAATGTATTTTATCTATAAAAAAAATTAGACTATGCAGAAAATTTAATTTTAATTGAATTAATTAAAAGTAACCTAATAACGGGTAATAAATTGGTATTGATGATGACCCGTTATTTTTAACGGGAGAGTACACTTGTTTAGCATATATATTATTTTGAAGAGAGCCCCACCTGTTAGGTAACAAACAAAATATAGCGAGAAATTTGAGAGATATTTTCAACTTACAGTCATTTCAACTTTGTTATTAACAATATACGATCATTTAATAACAAACTATGCAAACTCTTTTGATGAGACAAAAAGAATGGTAATTTGTTACATTAAAATTACCATAGATATTTTGAAAGTACTTTAATATAGGATTTACTCTGAAAACAATTAAGTTGCCCGAAACGTAATTTTTACTTATAAAAGGGCTTGGATCCATGTATAAATTTTCTTCTATACTGTTTTTCAATAAATATTTTCATTTTCATTTAAATGACTTGAAATTCAAATATGCAATTACTTTAAACCTCTGAATGATTGTTTTTGAATTATTCTAACCATTTCTTCTTTTATGGAACTGGTGTTGAGATATACACCACTATTGTGATTGTTATTACTTATAACATTCCGTGTATCTTGTGGATATAAATCAATTAAAATGTTTTTATTTACCCAGTGCAATATATCGAATGGTGAGCTTCGAGCGCTCCAATATTCCGAATAATTGGATGTTTGGATTTATTGCAAGTGTCATAGGAAGCAATTCCACGGAGCTAACACTCCACAGTCTATCGCAGCAGTCAAAACTTTGAGGATAAAAGTCAGGAAGTTTGGAGATACGAAAACGATAAGAAAATTCAATTTACATCGCCCCGAAGATGGCACTTGAGGTAAAGAGTTACAAGGAAAGTTAGAGATAATTAATTTCTAAAGAGAGGATATGTAACAATAACACAGTCGATATAGTTAAAATGCATAATGAGCAGTAACAATAATAAGATTTATTTTTGTAAGGGCTGTTTAAGGTGCTCATTTCTTCTCATGACGAATTTCTTGTATCTCTACTTTATTCAAAATTCACTAGTTAGAACAGTTGGTGCTCATTTCTTCTCATGATGAATTTCTTCTGTCTCTACTTTATTCATAATTCACTAGTTAGAACAGTTGGTGCTCATTTCCTCTCATGACGAATTTCTTGTATCTCTACTTTATTCATAATTCACTAGTTAGAACAGTTGGTGCTCATTTCCTCTCATGACGAATTTCTTGTATCTCTACTTTATTCATAATTCACTAGTTAGAACAGTTGGTACTCATTTCTTCTCATGATGAATTTCTTCTATCTCTACTTTATTCATAATTCTCTAGTTAGAACAGTTGGTGCTCATTTCTTCTCATGACGAATTTCTTCTATCTCTACACTTTATTCATACTTCACTAGTTAGAACAGTCGGAAGATTCACATCAGACCAATTCATTTCCCTTATCACTTTGTGTATAAACAGTAGATTCTATCAGGGGAATTGAGAGAGAGAAGCACTACACTTGATATCTTCTTTTTATAGTCCTATTTATAACTCGAGAGAATATTCTATTATTTCAATAGAAAAATACATTACTTCTCGTCAATGAAAGTAGCTCTAGAAGTGATTGTGGTTACGTGGGGGGTGGGGGGGATGTGAGTTAAGTTTTTCTATTAGTAATAGTAGTGGAAATAAGTATAAGAAACCCTCTACAAATGCCAATAATTAAATTTCTACACAACGATTCTCTATGAAAACATATTCGTAAAATCCGTTTCGGCGAATTAGTTTTCGGCAAATTCGGCTTCGGCCAATTCGTTTTCGGAAAATCAGCCTAGACCCGCCTAGCAGATCCAACTTCGAAAGATCTCTTAGAACCTTATTCAGATCATGACAGTAGCACTGAGATTCATTGGCCCCATCCAAATTGGGAAAAAGTGATTCTTTCCGATGAGAAAAAGTTCAATTTGGATGCGCTCGATGGATCTTAGTGTGAGACCTGAAGAACATCATGAGAAAGACAGTATATAGGTAGCGGTTGGAACCGGACTAAAGGATGATGGAAAGGACCAACAACTCTGCTCGATATATCAGTGTGTTGGGAGAAAATTTTGTCCCATTTCAAATAATCTAAATAACAGTAATGCAATTTCTTAACAGGATAATGCAGCCATACACACCTCTACACAAAATAAAAAATGTTTTTGAACCAAGAAAAATCAAGTCAATCATCGCCATATTTAAACCCTATAGAAAATTGATGGGTGATGTGTTTTGGTAAGTTTATTACAATGGACACTAATTAAAAAATAAAGAAAATTTGAAAACCTGCATCAAAAAATATTAGAATGAAATTCATAATGAAACTATAAAAAAAATTGTCACACTATAGCCTCTTCTGATTTTTTTTTTTTTTTTGGTTCTCAATGGCATCGCTTGTGATTTGAGTTTGAATGCAATGCAGAAAAGGTGAGGTTTCTTCGAATTCAATATAGCGAATTAAATCTCACATTCTTTGAACTCAATTTCAGGTTATTCGAAATCAGTTCATTGGTTTCATTTTCACGTTTCAACGGTCTACCAACCACATCCAAATTTACACCACTTCTCTGATCTTGAAGATTGCACATCTAAGGTAGCCCCATCTACATATAATATACCAACTATAGTTTCCCCATCTATAGCTTCCCCATGTATATCTTCCCCATCTATGGCTTCCCAATCTATAGCTTCCCCATGTATAGTTTCCCCCATTTACCCAGTATAGTTATAGTGTTCTTGCCTTTTCCAAATTGCTAATTTGAAGGCACTTCGTGAAAAAATAGAAAATATACGGAAAAAGAAGATGAAACAACTAAAATAGGAGAGTTATATTAAGTTGCATAGTGCAAATAAGTTACTTAGTGAATTAGGATATGGTTAGTTGAAATTTTCTTTTCTTATTCGATTGTTCGAATCTTTAGTAGATTACATAACATTATCAATTTTGATTGAAATACATATTATTAACTTCATTATATATTCATTAGGAATATGATATTTTCTAATTATTACAGTTAATTACCAATTTAGAGATACTCATATTTAAATTATTGACATAATTATGTGTACGTTGTTTTGATTTATTTTTGAAAAAGCCGAAATGTTCCTTTTTCAATATTTCAATGTAAACCCCCTGTTTACTTTTTTAATGAACCTTGAATACGGTTGGTATGATTTGTATTTCCAATGCAAAACAATTGGATTCGATAATTTGAATTTATTTATAAAAAAAAGAGTCATGTCGTATCGCTGGTTGCAAACTGTACTTTCCTTTTGAAGTTTCCTTTTTGTCCTTCGGTCCTTTGAAATTGGGTTGATCATACGACAATTAGTCTACGTTAGGATTGTCATCTATGTCCATCAAACATAGTTTGCTAATTTGTACAGTTAAACACACACAAAAAAAAAGAGTCATAGAAGCAATTAATTTCAATAAAAAACTGCTATAACAATTCAATTCATCAAACAAAATAAAAAAGGTCATAAATTTAATAATAAATATAATAATAAAATAGATATGAATATACTATAAATATTATATTATCTTAAATATTATTGTTATTATGATAAATATTATAAATATTAATAATAATAAATGATTATAGATCTTATGCGTCAACTGATCAAAGTTATGCCTAGAAGGGTCTTAGCAATAATTATAAACATCAATGGATGCCAACTAAGTATTAGGGTGCTGGATACTTAGACCCCCAGCTAATATGACCCCCTGGTAATTTGACCCCCCCCCCCCCCGTAAATTGACACCGGTTATTTTGACCCCCTGTAATTTACCGGGAGGGCAAATTACCGGGAGTGAAATTACCGGTCACGAAGTATTATTTAATAAATTTGAAACCCTTTATTTTTTATTTTATTCGATAAATTATATATGTTTATTGAAATATACTGTTTTTGATGGCTGTCTATTCTTTTCTGTTATGTATGTGTATATAAGGCCAAAGTGATATACCGAAATAATGGTACATTATCGATAAATCATGAATTTACATGTTATAATTATAAGAAATAAATGGAATATATAATATATATAATCTGCTTAATTAGTATTGAACATTTTACATTTTTTCAACAAGTGAAGGGAAAATATTACGAGCTATAATAATTTAAATATGAATAATAACTATGTATTCTACACAAACTATTAAAATTATAGTTCCACTAGGGTCTCGAATATTGTTAATTACTGATATTCTGTTTGTTTTTTTATCAAAACCCAAATTTTAAGAAAACCCGTTTAATACCATCTAAATTATGAGAATTAATTTTCTTTATCCATATGTTTGTTTTTCAATGTATTGGACTAGGTATCTAATGTGCTGGTTGTACCTTTTGAAATAGGCCTAACGGTGTATTTTTTTTTATTTGTACCAATATATTCATGACTGGATTACTTACCCACTTCATTTTCTGAGTAATTGATAGAAATAATTAAATCAGTTACTAAATTATAGAAATAGAGAAATAAACAATTTAACTCTTTAAGGATAACTTCACATTAACAATATCATAAAATCTGAACGTATAGATTCTGTTTTCAAATTCTTAAAGTGATCATAGCATAATATTGTGGTATGTTGAATAAATGGTGGTATGTTTAAAAAATTGTGCTATTTGTGTATTTCTATATAACATATCGTTATTAAGGCAGGTTTCGATAAACAGACGATAAGCTTTTGCTTTAACTATTTTCAAAAATGACTTTTCTAGTTTTCGAAATAAATGTAATTATTTCCTTTTCAGTAATCAACTTCAAGATGCAACTTGACAGACAATTAGTGAGAAACTTCTTCATTGACATAATTTAAAAAAAACATTTATATATTAATGGTTCAAATTTTACGACGTTTTGATAATGGAACAATTCTATTCTTCAGGCTATTGATTATAAGTCAGATACCACTGAGAATAAACAAAAATAAACATAGATATAGATTCTAAGAAATAAATTAATCGAATGATTTTAGATAATGAACAATATCACGACCTAATAAATCGTTGGAGGTGTTAAATCTAAACATTAATTCGATAATAGAAGTATCGTGAATTTGAAATTTAAATAAAAGTCAAGGAATTATCAGTTAGTAATGGAAACTAACATTTGTTTGATAACGAGATTAGTGTGAATTTTAAATTAACTTTAAATGGAACTGTACAAGAGGCAATTAATCAGAGTTGGTAATAGAAATTAAAATTGATTTGATAGTGAGATTACTGAGAATGTGAAATGAACTATAATTGAAATTGCAAAGAGCAAAGCATTATTTAGGTAGTGTTAATAGAGTTATATAACAGAGTGATGGAAGAACTGATGTTCTGGATATTACGTAATTTAGAGATGGAAGAGTAGCGCAATTAAAATTAAAGTTATTGTGCATACTATATAACCTACACAAAGGGCTTTTGAAAGGTCGAGTAAAATCATAGTACGGTTATACAGATGTTACCTTCGAATTGGTTATTTATAAGAGGAGGATTTTCTTTCCCAATCAACCAGGACAAGCAGGACACATTGTGCCAACATGGGCACTAGATGGTTAGCAGGAGATGGCAGACTGAAAAGTAGCCTAGAAATTACATTGGGTCGATGTAGTTCTCATTGTTCAATGTGGCGAATCCATCCCATTGAATTGTCATATTGGTACAACCTGATTACTAGGGTTGTGACAATATGCGTTTATAATCATAGATCCCGAAAATATTATAGACGGAAAGAATTAAACACTATTTAATCATTCTAAACCAGCGGTATATAGTATTTAATACCATTTCACTTCGTTTCGTCTATATTCTTAAGATCTATGGTTTTAATTGCATATGGTCTCAACCCTAGTAATTACTATATAGCGTATCTGAAACTTGATTAACATATTGGTAACATCTTGGGCCAAGATAGTTTCAACAAAGCAGTCCATGCCGTCACCATGTTGGCCCACTTTGAAAAAAAAACACAGAACCTATATGATTTGTGAACCTAGTGTTGGGTTCTGATGTGTAGAGCTTCAGCTAAGTAATTGTAGTTACTTTTTATATTTTCAATTAATTTACAAGAATTTATTAGGTCATAATATTGTTCATTATCTAAAATCATACCATTAATTTATTTCTTATAATCTATATATATTTATATTTTTGTACATTTTCAGTGGTATCTGACTTATAATTGTACAATTCTCGAAACGTCGCGCAAATTTGAACCATTAATAAATAAAAAAAAAAATTTAATTATGCCAATAAAGCAGTTACCCACTTAATGACTGTCAAATTGCATCCAGAAATTAATTACTGAAAGTGAAAAAAATAAAACATTCATTTCGAGAACTAGAAAAGTCATCATTGATAATAATTGAAGCAAAAGCTTATCGGCAGTTTAATTAAAAATGCTTTAATATTACGAAATGTTAACATGAAGTAAAATGCCAAACATACAATGATATGTTAAACATAAAGTGGCATGTCAAACATACTGTATTATGTTCAACATTTACTGTGGTAAGCTAACTCCAGATATCAGAGTAGCTTTACTTCAGGTTTCAGCTTGAAAAAGATATCATTCTATCTTGCAGAATTAAATGCCTTAATCGGATTATGGAAATAAAAATTTGAATAGAAAAATATGGAGTGAAAAATGGTTGGAGTTTAATTTCTTCAGTTGCCGAAGTTCTCTTTCGAATGAATAATTTGAAATAAAATACGAAGAAAAATTTCCATCTGAAAACGTTACAATGTTAAACTTTATTAAAAATTAAATATTGAAAATAAAATGTAAAACATTTATTGAACAATTTAGTTTATCGTCACTGTACTCACCTCTATCGTCACTGTACTCACCTCTATCGTCACTGTACTCACCTCTATCGTCACTGTACTCACCTCCATCGTCACTGTACTCACCTCTCTCGTCACTGTACTCACCTCTATCGTCACTGTACTCACCTCTATCGTCACTGTACTCACCTCTATCGTCACTGTACTCACCTCTATCGTCAGTGTACTCACCTCTATCGTCACTGTACTCACCTCTATCGTCACTGTACTCACCTCTATCGTCACTGTACTCACCTCTATCGTCAATGAACTCACATCTATCGTCACTGTACTCACCTCTATCGTCACTGTACTCACCTCTATCGTCACTGTACTCACCTCTATCGTCACTGCACTCACCTCTATCATCACTGTACTCACCTCTATCGTCACTTTACTCACCTCTATCGTCACTGTACTCACCTCTATCGTCACTGTACTCGACTCTATCGTCACTGTACTCACCTCTATCGTCACTGTACTCACCTCTATCGTCACTGTACTCACCTCTATCGTCATTGTACTCACCTCCATCGTCACTGTACTCACCTCTCTCGTCACTGTACTCACCTCTATCGTCACTGTACTCACCTCTATCGTCACTGTACTCACCTCTATCATCACTGTACTCACCTCTATCGTCACTGTACTCACCTCTATCGTCACTGTACTCACCTCTATCGTCACTGTACTCACCTCTATCGTCACTGTACTCACCTCTATCGTCATTGTACTCGACTCTATCGTCACTGTACTCACCTCTATCGTCACTGTACTCACCTCTATCGTCACTGTACTCACCTCTATGGTCACTGTACTCATCTATACTCTATCGTGACTGTACTAACCTCTATCGTCACTGCACTCACCTCTATCATCACTGTACTCACCTCTATCGTCACTGTACTCACCTCTATCGTCACTGTACTCACCTCTATCGTCACTGTACTCACCTCTATCGTCACTGTACTCACCTCTATCGTCACTGTACTCATCCATACTCCATCGTCACTGTACTCACCTCCATCGTCACTGTACTCACCTCTATCATCACTGTACTCACCTCTATCGTCATTGTACTCACCTCTATCGTCACTGTACTCACCTCTATCGTCACTGTACTCACCTCTATCGTCACTGTACTCACCTCTATCATCACTGTACTCACCTCTATCGTCACTGTACTCACCTCTATCGTCACTGTACTCACCTCTATCGTCACTGTACTCATCTATACTCTATCGTCACTGTACTAACCTCTATCGTCACTGCACTCACCTCTATCATCACTGTACTCACCTCTATCGTCACTGTACTCACCTCTATCGTCACTGTACTCACCTCTATCGTCACTGTACTCACCTCTATCATCACTGTACTCACCTCTATCGTCACTGTACTCATCCATACTCCATCGTCACTGTACTCACCTCTATCGTCACTTTACTCACCTCTATCATCACTGTACTCACCTCTATCGTCACTGTACTCACCTCTATCGTCACTGTACTCACCTCTATCGTCACTGTACTCACCTCTATCGTCACTGCACTCTCCTCTATCATCACTGTACTCACCTCTATCGTCACTGTACTCACCTCTATCATCACTGTACTCACCTCTATCGTCACTGTACTCACCTCTATCGTCACTGTACTCACCTCTATCGTCACTGTACTCATCTATACCCTATCGTCACTGTACTCACCTCTATCGTCACTGCACTCACCTCTATCGTCACTGTACTCACCTCTATCGTCACTGTACTCACTTCTATCGTCACTGTACTCACCTCTATCGTCACTGTACTCATCCATACTCCATCGTCACTGTACTCACCTCTATCGTCACTGTACTCACCTCTATCATCACTGTACTCACCTCTATCGTAATTGTACTCACCTCTATCGTCACTGTACTCACCTCTATCGTCACTGTACTCACCTCTATCGTCACTGTACTCACCTCTATCATCACTGTACTCACCTCTATCGTCACTGTACTCACCTCTATCGTCACTGTACTCACCTCTATCGTCACTGTACTCATCTATACTCTATCGTCACTGTACTAATCTCTATCGTCACTGCACTCACCTCTATCATCACTGTACTCACCTCTATCGTCACTGTACTCACCTCTATCGTCACTGTACTCACCTCTATCGTCACTGTACTCACCTCTATCATCACTGTACTCACCTCTATCGTCACTGTACTCATCCATACTCCATCGTCACTGTACTCACCTCTATCGTCACTGTACTCACCTCTATCATCACTGTACTCACCTCTATCGTCACTGTACTCACCTCTATCGTCACTGTACTCACCTCTATCATCACTGTACTCACCTCTATCGTCACTGTACTCACCTCTATCATCACTGTACTCACCTCTATCGTCACTGTACTCACCTCTATCGTCACTGTACTCACCTCTATCGTCACTGTACTCATCTATACCCTATCGTCACTGTACTCACCTCTATCGTCACTGCACTCACCTCTATCGTCACTGTACTCACCTCTATCGTCACTGTACTCACTTCTATCGTCACTGTACTCACCTCTATCGTCACTGTACTCACCTCTATCGTCACTGTACTCACCTCTATCGTCACTGTACTCACCTCTATCGTCACTGTACTCTCCTCTATCGTCACTGTACTCACCTCTATCGTCACTGTACTCATCTATACTCTATCGTCACTGTACTCACCTCTATCGTCACTGTACTCACCTCTATCGTCACTGTACTCACCTCTATCGTCACTGTACTCACCTCTATCGTCACTGTACTCACCTCTATCGTCACTGTACTCACCTCTATCGTCACTGTACTCACCTCTATCGTCACTGTACTCACCTCTATCGTCACTGTACTCACCTCTATCGTCACTGTACTCACCTCTATCGTCACTGTACTCACCTCTATCGTCACTGTACTCACCTCTATCGTCACTGTACTCACCTCTCTCGTCACTGTACTCACCTCTATCGTCACTGTACTCACCTCTATCGTCACTGTACTCACCTCTATCTTCACTGTACTCACCTCTATCGTCACTGTACTCACCTCTATCATCACTGTACTCACCTCTATCGTCACTGTACTGCAGTCGGTCGTCGTTCCACTGTTCCCGGAAAGTCATCTGGATGCCGAACTCCTGTGTAGAGAGAGACACACAGAGTCAAATGGAATGTTAGCAACAATTCACAATGTTGAAAGAATGTCGAGAATTTGAAGCAAACGTGAGAGTATTTGGAGCTTATTGTATTGATCTATTATCTCTAACATTATTGTATTGATCTATTATCTCTAACATTATTGTATCGATCTATTATCTCTAACATTATTGTATTGATCTATTATCTCTAACATTATTGTATTGATCTATTATCTCTTACATTATTGTATTGATCTATTATCTCTAACATTATTGTATCGATCTATTATCTCTAACATTATTGTATTGATCTATTATCTCTAACATTATTGTATTGATCTATTATCTCTAACATTATTGTATTGATCTATTATCTCTAACATTATTGTATCGATCTATTATCTCTAACATTATTGTATTGATCTATTATCTCTAACATCATTGTATTGATCTATTATCTCTAACATTATTGTATTGATCTATTATCTCTAACATTATTGTATTGATCTATTATCTCTAACATTATTGTATTGATCTATTATCTCTAACATTATTGTATTGATCTATTATCTCTAACATTATTGTATCGATCTATTATCTCTAACATTATTGTATTGATCTATTATCTCTAACATTATTATATCGATCTATTATCTCTAACATTATTGTATTGATCTATTATCTCTAACATTATTATATTGATCTATTATCTCTAACATTATTGTATTGATCTATTATCTCTAACATTATTGTATTGATCTATTATCTCTTAAATTATTGTATTGATCTATTATCTCTAACATTATTGTATTGATCTATTATCTCTAACATGATTGTATTGATCTATTATCTCTAACATTATTGTATTGATCTATTATCTCTAACATGATTGTATTGATCTATTATCTCTAACATTATTGTATTGATCTATTATCTCTAACATGATTGTATTGATCTATTATCTCTAACATTACTGTTTTGATCTTCAAGCAATTTTACTATGTAACATTCGGTGGTCAGTTTATTCCACTCCGGTGAAACACACTCTGGGTAAACATTTCATACACTTTTCACCTAAGGTTTGGTTAAGACTGGGTCTAATAGATATCAAGTCTGTAGATATGCAGTCTATAACGGACTTTCTTAATTAAAAATAACTGATTCAAGAAATAGATTCATATTTGCAGCTAAAGACTTATAAAACTTCCCAAAGCGTAAATAACTGAAAGTTAATGAGTTGTTAGTCCACTTACCATGTTATAGTCATCTATTTTGGTAATGGACCTGATCATGAGATTAATGAAGACCTTCGTGAAGTCAGCTTCTTCTTCTGAAACGAGAAAGAAGGTAGAGAGTTGTTATGAAGAAGGTAGAGAGTTGTTATGAAGAAGGTAGAGAGTTGTTATGAAGAAGGTATAGAGAATTGTTATGAAGAAGGTAGAGAGTTGTTATGAAGAAGGTAGAGAGTTGTTATGAAGAAGGTAGAGAGTTGTTATGAAGAAGGTAGAGAGTTGTTATGAAGAAGGTAGAGAGTTGTTATGAAGAAGGTAGAGAGTTGTTATGAAGAAGGTAGAGAGTTGTTATGAAGAAGGTAGAGAGTTGTTATGAAGAAGGTAGAGAGTTGTTATGAAGAAGGTAGAGAGTTGTTATGAAGAAGGTAGAGAGTTGTTATGAAGAAGGTAGAGAGTTGTTATGAAGAAGGTAGAGAGTTGTTATGAAGAAGGTAGAGAGTTGTTATGAAGGAGGTAGAGAGTTGTTATGAAGAAAGTGACTCACCAGTTCTATTTACATTAGAGTAACTCACCTGTTCTATTTACATTAGAGTAACTCACCTGTCCTATTTACATTAGAGTAACTCACCTGTTCTATTTACATTAGAGTAACTCACCAGTTCTATTTACATCAGAGTAACTCACCTGTTCTATTTACATTAGAGTAACTCACCTGTTCTATTTACATTAGAGTAACTCACCTGTCCTATTTACATTAGAGTAACTCACCTGTTCTATTTACATAAGAGTAACTCACCTGTTCTATTTACATTAGAGTAACTCACCTGTTCTATTTACATTAGAGTAACTCACCTGTCCTATTTACATTAGAGTAACTCACCTGTTCTATTTACATTAGAGTAACTCACCAGTCCTATTTACATAAGAGTAACTCACCTGTTCTATTTACATTAGAGTAACTCACCTGTTCTATTTACATTAGAGTAACTCACCTGTTCTATTTACATAAGAGTAACTCACCTGTTCTATTTACATGAGAGTAACTCACCTGTTCTATTTACATTAGAGTAACTCACCTGTTCTATTTACATGAGAGTAACTCACCTGTTCTATTTACATTAGAGTAACTCACCTGTTCTATTTACATGAGAGTAACTCACCTGTTCTATTTACATTAGATGGTCTAATTTTGCGGTCATAGCCGTTGTTGCCGAGAATTTCATCCAGTATTTTCTTCTCCCGAGTTCTGTTATTTTCAGATCTTCCTGCTCCCCTTTTTGATGTCCTTCCCCTGCCGCCTGTAATTAGCAAATAACATTGTCCTTCAGTGATAATGCAAATGTGAAGGGACACACTTACAGTGAAGGGACACACTTACAGTGAAGGAACACACTCACAGTGAAGGGACACACTCACAGTGAAGGGACACACTAACAGTGAAGTGACACACTCACAGTGAAGGGACACACTCACAGTGAAGGGTCACACTTACAGTGAAGGGACACACTCACAGTGAAGGGACACACTTACAGTGAAGGGACACACTCACTCCTTCAATGCCATCTTATTCACTTTATAATAATAAATCATTCAAAACTATAGAGAATCACTAGTGTTTATGTTCCACGCCATTTACCAAATTTGCGCAATCTAAAGATTACGCTGCGCGTTTTCAGACTTCTGAAAATTATGCGACAATCTCGAGATTGTGCAAGGGTCGTGTGCGCGAATTAGCGATCAAATTCTCTTTATCCAACTAACTCTAGCCTAATTAACAATATATGAACATATTATCAATATTTATAAAAATTATGTTTTTTCACTTGCTACTTTTTGTAGCAATTGTTTGTTACAGCAGCAAACAGTGATAAATAATAAATAAACATGAAATTAATTAATTCTAATGTGGCAACCTATTCATTTCAATATACAATTCATTATGCATAGATCTAACAATAATATTTTGATGAAATGAGCCAAATGAATGCATAAATTGAACATCTCTTCTATCAGTTTTAGTCCTGCTTCATACCCTTTACCTGCCTTGAACAATCTGAGGTTGCCGCGCATTTTTAAGGTTACTGAAAAGGCGCAGCACATTCTTAAGATAGCGTAATTCGGCAAATTGATATTCAGTAAATCACAATAAATTTGAAAATGTGAGAACTTATTCAATGAGAACCAGGGTACAGTAACATAAAAGGTATGGTAATCAGCTCATCGAAACTAGTTTGACGTGACCATGGCATGACCAGAAATGGGGACTCTGATCACACTTTGAAACATGGGATCACCTATTTTAACTTAGTCACTTCTAAATTTATTAATTTTCTTATCAACTACTAACTAGGCATTTTATTTCCAATATTTTATTCTTTAATTATTATTCATAGGAACTACAGTTTGGCAGGTAACTTACACTAGTTTAGGCTCCTAGGTAGTATATCTTTAAGACCCTATTTCTTATAGATAAGTAAAAGAAATGAAAAATAAAAACACACAGCTGAGTTATCTCTATATTCAACTTTGAGGTTCAATCGCCATTTTCGCTTTTCTTTTACACAAAACCCTTATAAAATGACTTTAAACTTCTCGATATTAACATGCAAATACGAGGAATTATGAGCCGCTCAGTCACAAACAAGAAATGTGTTGTTTTGGTGACGTCATATTTATTCGTCGTCTACTAGTTACCATACCCTTTATGTTCCTGTACCCTGATGAGAACGAATTAATAACATTAATATTTATATACTAACAGTAACTAACAGCTAACATATAGTATTATCAAAAATATTATACTACAGTATGTAATATACACCATTCTCGCAAATTTCTGTTTCAAAGTGATTTGTGCTGCCATCTGGGTTTCAAACTGGTAAATAGAATTGACATAGAGTAAGGACAATGAGGGTATATGTTGTGTGCGTGACGTCATAATAGCAACACTCTAAAATCCTACTTTTGACAATTTAAGAGCGTAAGATTATAATATCTGTTTACTTATTGCCAAAATATAAACTGAAGTGGATCCATTGAAGTTTTTCTCCACACTGTTGAGCCATATGTTTTATTTAGGTGTGTTGTGTTGATTACGTCACGATAACAAATCACTCGATTTGTGATAAAAGCTCACAAAACTGTTCAGGACCACAGTAGGAATACATAATATTTATAGGTATAGTGACAATTGAGTGATTTGTGACGATGACCTAATCAAGGCAAAAAATTTATAGAGTACATAAGGTGTTTCGATTTCTAAATAACTGAATATATAAATTTATAACTGTCTTTTTAATAATGTCAATTAACAACATTTTTTTTTATAATTTTACGTTCTTCAATCTTGAATTGTCTTAAATATAATTTTAGATAGTTGCTGTTATGACGTCATGCACACAACATACCTCCATTGTCCTTTCAATATTTAAATTCTATTCACCAATTTGAGACCCTGATGGCAGCACAAATACTTTTCAAAGAGGAATTTTTGAGAGTGATGTACCTTACAGTAGTGTAATATCTTTGGTAAAATTGATTAGTCTGAACATTGAAGACATGACGCAATACACGTTCACTTCACCCTATACTAATTTCAGGTGAAATCAACAAAACCTAAAGAAGTAATATGAACAGTTTAATTGTAATGAAGTTCTATTGGTAAAATTGAGGCTTGATTTAGATTAGGTTACACTGAACTTACCTGAATTATCTCTGGACTGCTTGAGAGAATTCCTCTTGCTTCCACTCCTCTTACTCCTCCCTCTCAAGTCTTCTTTTCTTCTGTCACTATTTCTTTTTCTGTTCTTCTCCATAACACCCTCTTCGTAAGAGTCTAATCCCAGGGATCTTCTTCTTCTCCCCATTTCTTGTCTCTCCCACTCCATCTCCTCTTTTTCTCTCTCTATTTCTTCTCTCTCAAATTCTAGTTGTTTTCTCTCATTTTCGTATTTATTGTCATCTTCATTATCCCTTCTGTAGTAGTGGAGAGCCTTGGTATCTGTGCCCCTAGAGATAGACCCTGTGGACACATTAAAGAAAAACAGTGAGGATAGACCCTGTGAACATAGTAAAGACAAACAGTGAGGATAGACCCTGTAAACACAATAAAGACAAACAGTGAGGATAGGCCCTGTGAACACTGTAAAGATAAACAGTGAGGATAGACCCTGTGAACACTGTAAAGAAAATCAGTGAGGATAAACCCTGTGAACACATAATAAGACAAACAGTGAGGATAGACCCTGTGAGCACTGTAAAGAAAAACAGTGAGGATAGACCCTGTGAGCACTGTAAAGACAAACAGTGAGGATAGACCCTGTGAGCACAGTAAAGACAAACAGTGAGGATAGACCCTGTGAACACATTAAAGAAAAACAGTGAGGATAGACCCTGTGAACATAGTAAAAACAAACAGTGAGGATAGACCCTGTGAACACAGTAAAGACAAACAGTGAGGATAGACCCTGTAAACACAATAAAGACAAACAGTGAGGATAGACCCTGTGAACATAGTAAAGACAAACAGTGAGGATAGACCCTGTGAACATTTTAAAGAAAAACAATGAGGATAGACCCTGTGAACACAGTAAAGACAAACAATGAGGATAGACCCTGTGAACACAGTAAAGACAAACAGTGAGGATAGACCCTATGAACATAGTAAAGACAAACAGTGAGGATAGACCCTGTGAACATAGTAAAGACAAACAGTGAGGATAGACCCTGTGAACACTGTAAAGAAAAACAATGAGGATAGACCCTGTGAACACAGTAAAGACAAACAATGAGGATAGACCCTGTGAACACAGTAAAGACAAACAGTGAGGATAGACCCTGTAAACACAATAAAGACAAACAGTGAGGATAGACCCTGTGAACATAGTAAAGACAAACAGTGAGGATAGACCCTGTGAACATTTTAAAGAAAAACAATGAGGATAGACCCTGTGAACACAGTAAAGACAAACAATGAGGATAGACCCTGTGAACACAGTAAAGACAAACAGTGAGGATAGACCCTATGAACATAGTAAAGACAAACAGTGAGGATAGACCCTGTGAACACAGTAAAGACAAACAGTGAGGATAGACCCTGTGAACACAGTAAAGACAAACAATGAGGATAGACCCTGTGAACTGTTAGTAAATTATGTTAGTAAGCTCACTATTTTCGTTCATTATATTTAAGTAATAACTATGCTTGACTCTGTTATCGTTTGGTTTTTGGAGTAAATTATTTATAAATTGTCATCACTTGTTTAAAAACTGAATCTAAAATTCAAATTCCACTTTAACAACTTATCTACAATAATCAGAGTAAATTTCAACTCTGAACATAATTAGGATTTTAGTTGATTTCTTTTTGAGTTGATGAGGCAAAGTGTTAGAGAGTTGAGATATAAAAATGAAGAGGATTATGAGAGTTTGAGTTAAAAGTTTGCTGGGATTAACAGTGTAAAAGAGAGCGCCTAATTTCGAGTGAGTGAATAACCCTCAGGAAATTAACAACTACGTTCAGTCTAATAAATTGGATGAGCGAAAATAACTACATTGAGTGTAATAAATTGGGAGAACATGACTTACAACATTTACTGCCAATTTATATTCTTCACAGAAGTAACTGGAAGTTAAAGTTGGTGAAAAGGTCCCGCTGAGGGAATTGAAACTTGAAAAAACAAATTGAAGAGTGAAGAAGTGAGAGAGTGAGTGAGTGTGAGTGAGAGTTAGGAAGTGTGAGAGTGAGTGAGTGTGAGTTAGAGTTAGGAAGTGTGAGAGTGAGTGAGTGCAAGAGAGAATGAGTGTGAGAATGAGAGTGAGTTACTGAGTGTGAGTGAGAGTGAGTGAGTGTGATTGAGAGTTAGGAATTGTGAGAGTGAGTCCTTGTTTTCTTTTATTATAGAATATTGTGTTTTGAGTAGCCTAGATCAATTTTTTGAGAAAAAGAGAGTGAAAGTGAGTGAGAGTGATAGAGTGAGTGAGAGTGAGAGGAAGAGTGAGACGTCATACCGTACATCATGTTGCTAATCGTGCTCACCCTGTAGAAAGTGTCCGGTACTTCCTCTAATTCCGCCGACGCGTCCCACTTTGTTCGAAATTACCGGAGAGAAATGCTTCACCCTGTCAAAAATAGAAAATATTTGATAGGAAACATCAAAGGGAAAATAATAACTGATGTGAAAATCATGAGAATTTGATGCCATAAAATGTGACTTTTGTGATATGAAATTAAAGTATTTATTACTGAATTTTCAAATTGTAAAGGAGTTAAAGGATCTTTTCTATGTGATGACCCCTACCAAGTTAAATTTAAATTAATTCTTTCTTATGTACTTTTGTCCATAGAATCCGAAAATCGTAACTTTTTTTATTGAACCTAATACTTTTTTAGATACGAGGGTTTGAAGTTATTTATTTTCTATGTATTACTGAAGGATTGAGAACTTTAAAAAAACTGTTTTTCACCAATTTTGGCCAATTTTGGTCAAAGATAGCCGTAATGACGTTTATTGTATCCGCTAGTTTGTTGTAGTGCACACTTCATGATTTATTTATACCTGGCAAGGGGGTATGGAGGGGAAAGGGGGCGTCACGCTCCCTATTAATCAAAAATCAGTATTGAAGTTATAAATGAAAAATATCATGGAAACTAAAAATATTCGATATATGTATTTCGGGGGATGTCCCTTCCCCCAAACCCTCTGCCAGGTCATTCATCAATCATGAAGTGTGCAGTACAACAAATTAGCGGATACAAAAAACTACATTACATTTTCATGTAAAATATCTATAATGTTTGAGCAATTTCAATGAAAATACGAGTTTTTTTAAGTTCCCAATCCTTCAGTAATACATAGAAAATAAATAACTTTAAACCCTCAAATCTCAAAAAGTTTTAGTGTCTACAGAAAATGGTTAGTTATGATTTCAGGATTCTAGGTAAAAAAATGCATATGAAAAAATAATTTTAAAAAATTGGTGGAGGAAAATGAAAAAGATCCGAATTAATATATCGTTATGAATAATTCTATATATCGTTAAGTACCCTTAAAATAAATAGTTTTATCTATTAATCTTTAAAGATGAGAAACTGTTAGTGAATATGGTGCAGTGGGTAGATATGGCTACAAAGCTTTGTAACGTCTAACATCGCTAGACCTCGCAAGAAATCTTTGTAACGCGCGCCTAACATCGATATAGACATCGCTAGACAGCTTTGTAACGGCTAGCATCGCTATATATACATCGCTAGACAGCTTTGTAACGACTGCATCGCTAGACATCGCTAGACAGTTTCGTAACGTCTAGCATTGCTAGACATCGCTACAAGTGCAGAACATCGTACAGCAGAGTTAACTTTATGGAATATGAAATGCAGCTCTAACTATTATAAAACTCCTTTACTAACATAACTAATAGTAAACCTTGACTAGTTATAAAGAGAATAAAAGATATAATTATTCCAATGAAGTAATGTTCTAGCATTACTAGGGAATGTTCAATCCCTCTTTTTTAGATTAGTTCCCCTTTTTCCTGTGAGGGAATACCAAGAAAGATTCCCGGCATAAATTATCAGAGGTAATAAAGAAACTTTTGCACCGCGAGATACTCCGCATGAAATTAGTTCAGAATACTTTGTTCTCTTGTTTGGAGTAATTTGAGTGACAGGAGTACTACTATAGTCTAAATATAGTGCTATAGTGGCGTGAATGGGGTGTAACTATAGTGTAAATATAGTGCTATAGTGGCGTGAATGGGGTGTAACTATACAGTTAGTTAGTGATTGATGTTGAACTCACTACCTAGTTACTCACCCATCAGCAATAGAGAGCACTCACTACCTAGTTACTTACCCATCAGCAATAGAGAGCACTCACTACCTAGTTACTCACCCATCAGCAATGGAGAGCACTCACTACCTAGTTACTCACCCATCAGCAATAGAGAGCACTCACTACCTAGTTACTTACCCATCAGCAATGGAGAGCACTCACTACCTAGTTACTCACCCATCAGCAATGGAGAGCACTCACTACCTAGTTACTTACCCATCAGCAATGGAGAGCACTCACTACCTAGTTACTCACCCATCAGCAATAGAGAGCACTCACTACCTAGTTACTCACCCATCAGCAATAGAGAGCACTCACTACCTAGTTACTTACCCATCAGCAATGGAGAGCACTCACTACCTAGTTACTTACCCATCAGCAATGGAGAGCACTCACTACCTAGTTACTTACCCATCAGCAATGGAGAGCACTCACTACCTAGTTACTTACCCATCAGCAATGGAGAGCACTCACTACCTAGTTACTTATCCATCAGCAATGGAGAGCACTCACTACCTAGTTACTTACCCATCAGCAATGGAGAGCACTCACTACCTAGTTACTTACCTATCAGCAATGGAGAGCACTCACTACCTAGTTACTTACCCATCAGCAATGGAGAGCATTCACTACCTAGTTACTTACCCATCAGCAATGGAGAGCAGCAATATGAAGGGTCCAAGAGAGGAGAATTTCTGCAGCATATTTCTTCTTCTTGACTTCAGTAAAATCATCGCTGGTTTTCGTCTGAAGTTTTTGGTGAAGTTTAGCTCTTCTTCCTCTTCATATCCAATGTAATTTAACGTTAAGGTTGCTTCATCTCACTATCTACTAACTACCAAAACAAAAATGTTATTTAAATGTTACTTCAACTAACTACCAAAACAAAAATGTCATTCTATTTTTCGCATTGCTAAGTTTATATTACTAAAGATGATAATGAAATCTGAAAAAAATTGTTATAAAATTATGAATGTTCAAATAAGTACCATTTTATCTTCATCTTGTCCGCGACGCAAAATTACCTCTTAATAAATTGGTCTATAAATGAGCCCGTGTTAATTACCTAATTTTGTAATATAATTAATTATAATTTTATTACATCATTTTCAGTGTTGTCATTACCTATAGAAAGTTTATTGTTCCGTTTGAACCAATTACATTAAAAGAAATATTGTATTTCATTATTATTAACGTGTGTGGATAGTAAGAATGAAATGAGTATTTGGCCACACTAGGTACTAATTTTAACGCACATTGTCCGAGAATTATGACGTTCTCCCATACCTTATATAGATTGTAAAGATTTTTACCTATATACTAATTTACATAAATAGGTATAATTGCCAATTGGTAGTTTGAAGACTTGGTAGGTCCAAATTGGAAGTTAAGTGCCAGCCTCATTAACAAATGCCTACCTAAATAATGCACCAAAAAATGCAATTTTAAAGAGAAACAGAATTATTATTGACCTAATATTATAGGACGAAAAAAATTAAATGCATTACCTAGGGCTAGGTATATATGATATCGTTGCTGAAACTATCGAAGATTCTTGGTAATATGTTGTTTATTTCTGAAGTACCTATTTGAAGATATTAAAAACCTTATAACAATGATTTCTTTATTGTAAATAAATGCTCAAAAATCAAACTGTTGATGAAAAATATTGTGATCGTCTGCTCAAGACGAAGACAATCCATCAGTTTCAAGGCTGATGGATTTGTCTACGGTGAATAAACAGCGGAGAATATGCTAATTTGAATGTTAGTGACAGTTTTGTTTAAAGATTCCGACTGTCGCCAGCATTCTTTTGTTTATACATCCTGTAAATCTTCAGTCTTCTGTTCCCAATACGTCCTCCATCCCTATGATCTTTACTCATAAAAAAATAGAGAAGCTTCCAATAAAACAGGTGATGCAGTTCAGATCGAATATGGACTTACAGGTACGTTCTCTAAATTATTAATTGATTAAGATATAGTGGAATAGCTTTTTAATTATAAGCTTCAAAAATATTTCAAAATATCTGCATTTATGAAGGAAGACATATTTCATCCCTGGTTTCTTGTATTTTGATTGATTTATGTTTCCTCTTAAAAAAATTACAAAATATGGCTAGATTAATACAGTCACTGCTATAAAATTGCTAGAGTATTGAGTTAGTATTGATACATTATTGCTTCTATCTATGATTCTGCTCTTCAACTACGAGGTCTTAGATTTTAGTGTTAGGTAGATTAGTAGACTTCATTTACTATCATCTCTTCATTTTCCTCTTACATCCATGATTGCAGCCACCGGTGCTTGTGTCCCTTTTCATTACATTCCTTGGTAAGTGACTACATTCACGGAGTAGCTTTTCTGCATCCATGAGCATTGTCACTGACAGTGGTATGTGTCTTGACCTTGTACTTTATTTCCTTCTGATGTCAGCGATATGGCTGTACCAAACGTCAAACCTCAACTGATGTTAATGCCATAATATTGATGTATAATTATCTATTATTGTCTCAATGTTGAGTCAATATTATTATATTTTAGTCCCATGCTATTGTATCAATAGTGAATTGATATTGACGTATTATTCGCCAATGTTGAGACAATATCATTATAGACATTGTGTCATTTTTTTAATATTGCGACAACTTTCCAAAAACAGACATTGCCTAAGCTCAACAAAAAATACTCCCTGAGAAGATGATCAATTTATTCAATCAGTTATGATAAACAGTTAAGACAATCAGTTAATTACAGGTGTCAGAGGATACACATATTTGCCAGTGTACATTGCCTGTCAGTGCACATTATTAAAGCCTGTCAAATAGAAACAACACAAGTGAACATTGACGTTAGTGTTGTTAAAGCATGTCAATTAAAAGCTACACGAATGTAGATTGACGTTAGTGTTATTAAAGCCTGTCAATTAGAAACAACACGAATGTACATTGACGTTAGTGTTATTAAAGCCTGTCAATTAGAAACAACACAAGTGAGCATTGACGTTAGTGTTATTAAAGCCTCTCAATTAAAAACTACACGAATGTAGATTGACGTTAGTGTTATTAAAGCCTGTCAATTAGAAACAACACGAGTGAACATTGACGTTAGTTTTATTAAAACCTGTCAAATAGAAACAACACGAATGTACATTGACGTTAGTGTTATTAAAGCCTGTCAATTAGAAACAACACGAGTGAACATTGACGTTAGTGTTATTAAAGCCTGTCAAATAGAAACAACACGAATGTACATTGACGTTAGTGTTATTAAAGCCTGTCAATTAGAAACAACACGAGTGAACATTGACGTTAGTGTTATTAAAGCCTGTCAATTAGAAACAACACGAGTGTACATTTACGTAAGTGTTATTAAAGCCTGTTAATTAGAAACAACACGAGTGTACATTGACGTTAGTGTTATTAAAGCCTGTCAATTAGAAACAACACGAGTGAACATTGACGTTAGTGTTATTAAAGCCTGTCAATTAGAAACAACACGAGTGAACATTGACGTTAGTGTTATTAAAGCCTGTCAATTAGAAACAACACGAGTGTACATTTACGTAAGTGTTATTAAAGCCTGTTAATTAGAAACAACACGAGTGTACATTGACGTTAGTGTTATTACAGCCTGTCAATTTGAAACAACACGAGTGTACATTGACGTTAGTGTTATTAAAGCCTCTCAATTAGAAACAACACGAGTATTATTGAAGTTAGTGTTATTAAAGCCTGTCAATTAGAAACAACACGAGTGAATATTGACGTTAGTGTTATTAAAACCTGTCAAATAGAAACAACACGAATGTACATTGACGTTAGTGTTATTAAAGCCTGTCAATTAGAAACGACACGAGTGTACATTTACGTAAGTGTTATTAAAGCCTGTTAATTAGAAACAACACGAGTGTACATTGACGTTAGTGTTATTAAAGCCTGTCAATTAGAAACAACACAAGTGAGCATTGACGTTAGTGTTATTAAAGCCTCTCAATTAAAAACTACACGAATGTAGATTGACGTTAGTGTTATTAAAGCCTGTCAATTAGAAACAACACGAGTGAACATTGACGTTAGTTTTATTAAAACCTGTCAAATAGAAACAACACGAATGTACATTGACGTTAGTGTTATTAAAGCCTGTCAATTAGAAACAACACGAGTGAACATTGACGTTAGTGTTATTAAAGCCTGTCAAATAGAAACAACACGAATGTACATTGACGTTAGTGTTATTAAAGCCTGTCAATTAGAAACAACACGAGTGAACATTGACGTTAGTGTTATTAAAGCCTGTCAATTAGAAACAACACGAGTGTACATTTACGTAAGTGTTATTAAAGCCTGTTAATTAGAAACAACACGAGTGTACATTGACGTTAGTGTTATTAAAGCCTGTCAATTAGAAACAACACGAGTGAACATTGACGTTAGTGTTATTAAAGCCTGTCAATTAGAAACAACACGAGTGAACATTGACGTTAGTGTTATTAAAGCCTGTCAATTAGAAACAACACGAGTGTACATTTACGTAAGTGTTATTAAAGCCTGTTAATTAGAAACAACACGAGTGTACATTGACGTTAGTGTTATTACAGCCTGTCAATTTGAAACAACACGAGTGTACATTGACGTTAGTGTTATTAAAGCCTCTCAATTAGAAACAACACGAGTATTATTGAAGTTAGTGTTATTAAAGCCTGTCAATTAGAAAAAACACGAGTGAATATTGACGTTAGTGTTATTAAAACCTGTCAAATAGAAACAACACGAATGTACATTGACGTTAGTGTTATTAAACCCTGTCAATTATAAACAACACGAGTGTACATTTACGTAAGTGTTATTAAAGCCTGTTAATTAGAAACAACACGAGTGTACATTGACGTTAGTGTTATTAAAGCCTGTCAATTAGAAACAACACGAGTGAACATTGACGTTAGTGTTATTAAAGCCTGTCAATTAGAAACAACACGAGTGAACATTGACGTTAGTGTTATTAAAGCCTGTCAATTAGAAACAACACGAGTGTACATTTACGTAAGTGTTATTAAAGCCTGTTAATTAGAAACAACACGAGTGTACATTGACGTTAGTGTTATTACAGCCTGTCAATTTGAAACAACACGAGTGTACATTGACGTTAGTGTTATTAAAGCCTCTCAATTAGAAACAACACGAGTATTATTGAAGTTAGTGTTATTAAAGCCTATCAATTAGAAACAACACGAGTGAATATTGTCGTTAGTGTTATTAAAACCTGTCAAATAGAAACAACACGAATGTACATTGACGTTAGTGTTATTAAAGCCTGTCAATTAGAAACAACACGAGTGAATATTGACGTTAGTGTTATAAAAGCCTGTCAATTAGAAACAACACGAGTGTACATTGACGTTAGTGTTATTAAAGCCTGTCAATTAGAAACAGTACAAGTGAACATTGAAATATAGTAAATGATTTGCATCACCTCTAATGAAATAACATTATAAAAATGTGATTGAACCATTATTTCTTTAATTAAATAATATTGTTAACAATATTAAGAATTCTGTCTTTTTGAAACATAGCAACTTGTTATGAACAGTTAATACACGAATATTTTATCTTATGAACTCCAAATTGTATAATCATTGTGTAACACAACTCTTTAAGGAAGTTATTAAAATGCCAACGTAAAAGGTATGATTAGGCTAAGCAGACTAATTATACCTTTCACGTTCAGTTCTTATGAAATAGTTTCATTTTTAAGTTTATTTTATATGGTTAATTATATTTATTATAATAAGTTTACAGCCACTATAATAAGTTAACAGACACTATAATAAGTTAACAGACACTATAATAAGTTTACAGCCACTATAATAAGTTAACAGACACTATAATAAGTTAACAGACACTATAATAAGTTAATAGACACTATAATAAGTTAACAGACACTATATTAAGTTAACAGACACTATAATAAGTTTACAGCCACTATAATAAGTTAACAGACACTATAATAAGTTAACAGACACTATAATAAGTTAACAGACACTATAATAAGTTAACAGACACTATAATAAGTTACCAGACACTATAATAAGTTAACAGACACTATAATAAGTTAACAGACACTATAATAAGTTAACAGACACTATAATAAGTTAAGAGACACTATAATAAGTTTACAGCCACTATAATAAGTTAACAGACACTATAATAAGTTAACAGACACTATAATAAGTTAACAGACACTAAAATAAGTTTATAGCCACTATAATAAGTTAACAGACACTATAATAAGTTAACAGACACTATAATAAGTTAACAGACACTATAATAAGTTAACAGACACTATAATAAGTTTACAGCCACTATAATAAGTTAACAGACACTATAATAAGTTAACAGACCCTATAATAAGTTAACAGACACTATAATAAGTTAACAGACACTATAATAAGTTTACAGCCACTATAATAAGTTAACAGACACTACAATAAGTTTACAGACACTATAATAAGTTAACAGACACTATAATAAGTTAACAGACCCTATAATAAGTTAACAGACACTATAATAAGTTAACAGACACTATATTAAGTTAACAGACACTATAATAAGTTTACAGCCACTATAATAAGTTAACAGACACTATATTAAGTTAACAGACACTATAATAAGTTAACAGACACTATAATAAGTTAACAGACACTATAATAAGTTAACAGACACTATAATAAGTTAAGAGACACTATAATAAGTTAAGAGACACTATAATAAGTTAACAGACACTATAATAAGTTAACAGACACTATAATAAGTTAACAGACACTATAATAAGTTAACAGACACTATAATTAGTTAACAGACACTATAATAAGTTTACAGCCACTATAATAAGTTAACAGACACTATAATAAGTTAACAGACACTATAATAAGTTAACAGACACTATAATAAGTTAACAGACACTATAATAAGTTAACAGACACTATAATAAGTTTACAGCCACTATAATAAGTTAACAGACACTATAATAAGTTAACAGACACTATAATAAGTTAACAGACACTATAATAAGTTAAGAGACACTATAATAAGTTTACAGCCACTATAATAAGTTAACAGACACTATATTAAGTTAACAGACACTATAATAAGTTCACAGCCACTATAATAAGTTAACAGACACTATATTAAGTTAACAGACACTATAATAAGTTAACAGACACTATAATAAGTTAACAGACACTATAATAAGTTAACAGACACTATAATAAGTTAACAGACACTATAATAAGTTAAGAGACACTATAATAAGTTAACAGACACTATAATAAGTTAACAGACACTATAATAAGTTAACAGACACTATAATAAGTTAACAGACACTTTAATTAGTTAACAGACACTATAATAAGTTAACAGACACTATAATAAGTTTAATAGACACTATAATAAGTTAACAGACACTATAATTAGTTAACAGACACTATAATAAGTTAATAGACACTATAATAAGTTAACAGACACTATAATAAGTTAATAGACACTATAATAAGTTAACAGACACTATAATAAGTTTAATAGACACTATAATAAGTTAACAGACACTATAATAAGTTAACAGACACTATAATTAGTTAACAGACACTATAATTAGTTAACAGACACTATAATAAGTTAATAGACACTATAATAAGTTAATAGACACTATAATAAGTTAACAGACACTATAATCAGTTAAGAGACACTATAATAAGTTAAGAGACACTATAATAAGTTAACAGACACTATAATAAGTTAACAGACACTATAATAAGTTAACAGACATTATAATTAGTTAACAGACACTATAATAAGTTAACAGACACTATAATAAGTTAACAGACACTATAATAAGTTAATAACTTAATAGACACTATAATAAGTTAATAGACACTATAATAAGTTAACAGACACTATAATAAGTTAACAGACACTATAATAAGTCAACAGACACTATAATAAGTTAACAGACACTATAATAAGTTTACAGCCACTATAATAAGTTAAAAGACACTATAAAAAGTTAACAGACACTATAATAAGTTAACAGACACTATAATAAGTTAACAGACACTATAATAAGTTTACAGCCACTATAATAAGTTAACAGACACTATAATAAGTTAACAGACACTATAATAAGTTAACAGACACTATAATAAGTTAACAGACACTATAATAAGTTAACAGACACTATAATAAGTTAACAGACACTATAATAAGTTAACAGACACTATTATTAGTTAACAGCCACTATAATAAGTTAACAGACACTATAATAAGTTAACAGACACTATAATAAGTTAACAGACACTAAAATAAGTTTACAGCCACTATAATAAGTTAACAGACACTATAATAAGTTAACAGACACTATAATAAGTTAACAGACACTATAATAAGTTAACAGACACTATAATAAGTTTACAGCCACTATAATAAGTTAACAGACACTATAATAAGTTAACAGACCCTATAATAAGTTAACAGACACTATAATAAGTTAACAGACACTATAATAAGTTTACAGCCACTATAATAAGTTAACAGACACTATAATAAGTTTACAGACACTATAATAAGTTAACAGACACTATAATAAGTTAACAGACCCTATAATAAGTTAACAGACACTATAATAAGTTAACAGACACTATATTAAGTTAACAGACACTATAATAAGTTTACAGCCACTATAATAAGTTAACAGACACTATATTAAGTTAACAGACACTATAATAAGTTAACAGACACTATAATAAGTTAACAGACACTATAATAAGTTAACAGACACTATAATAAGTTAAGAGACACTATAATAAGTTAAGAGACACTATAATAAGTTAACAGACACTATAATAAGTTAACAGACACTATAATAATTTAACAGACACTATAATAAGTTAACAGACACTATAATTAGTTAACAGACACTATAATAAGTTTACAGCCACTATAATAAGTTAACAGACACTATAATAAGTTAACAGACACTATAATAAGTTAACAGACACTATAATAAGTTAACAGACACTATAATATGTTAACAGACACTATAATAAGTTTACAGCCACTATAATAAGTTAACAGACACTCTAATAAGTTAACAGACACTATAATAAGTTAACAGACACTATAATAAGTTAAGAGACACTATAATAAGTTTACAGCCACTATAATAAGTTAACAGACACTATATTAAGTTAACAGACACTATAATAAGTTTACAGCCACTATAATAAGTTAACAGACACTATATTAAGTTAACAGACACTATAATAAGTTAACAGACACTATAATAAGTTAACAGACACTATAATAAGTTAACAGACACTATAATAAGTTAACAGACACTATAATAAGTTAAGAGACACTATAATAAGTTAACAGACACTATAATAAGTTAACAGACACTATAATAAGTTAATAGACACTATGATAAGTTAACAGACACTATAATAAGTTAACAGACACTATAATAAGTCAACAGACACTATAATAAGTTAACAGACACTATAATAAGTTTACAGCCACTATAATAAGTTAACAGACACTATAAAAAGTTAACAGACACTATAATAAGTTAACAGACACTATAATAAGTTAACAGACACTATAATAAGTTTACAGCCACTATAATAAGTTAACAGACACTATAATAAGTTAACAGACACTATAATAAGTTAACAGACACTATAATAAGTTAACAGACACTATAATAAGTTAACAGACACTATAATAAGTTAACAGACACTATAATAAGTTAACAGACACTATAATTAGTTAACAGACACTATAATTAGTTAACAGACACTATAATAAGTTAATAGACACTATAATAGGTTAACAGACACTATAATAAGTTAATAGACACTATAATAAGTTAACAGACACTATAATTAGTTAACAGACACTATAATTAGTTAACAGACACTATAATAAGTTAATAGACACTATAATAGGTTAACAGACACTATAATAAGTTAATAGACACTATAATAAGTTAACAGACACTATAATAAGTTAACAGACACTATAATTAGTTAACAGACACTATAATTAGTTAACAGACACTATAATAAGTTAATAGACACTATAATAAGTTAATAGACACTATAATAAGTTAACAGACACTATAATAAGTTAAGAGACACTATAATAAGTTAAAGAGACACTATAATAAGTTAACAGACACTATAATAAGTTAAGAGACACTATAATAAGTTAAAGAGACACTATAATAAGTTAACAGACACTATAATAAGTTAACAGACACTATAATAAGTTAACAGACACTATAATTAGTTAACAGACACTATAATAAGTTAACAGACACTATAATTAGTTAACAGACACTATAATTAGTTAACAGACACTATAATAAGTTAATAGACACTATAATAAGTTAACAGACACTATAATAAGTTAACAGACACTATAATTAGTTAACAGACACTATAATAAGTTAACAGACACTATAATAAGTTTACAGACACTATAATAAGTTAACAGACACAATAATAAGTTAACAGACACTATAATAAGTTAACAGACACTATAATAAGTTAACAGACACTATAATAAGTTAACAGACACAATAATAAGTTAAGAGACACTATAATAAGTTAACAGACACTATAATAAGTTAACAGACACTATAATAAGTTAACAGACACAATAATAAGTTAAGAGACACTATAATAAGTTAACAGACACTATAATAAGGCTTTATTTCCAAAGTTAGAAGCTAAGACAGTTGTCCAATACTTAGGAGACGTTTAAGAACTGCGATATCAGAATTATTGACAATTTGACACATATCTTAGTCCTAGACTGTCAATAAAGGCATTTCGTTTTTTCATTTGTAAACTGAATTATTATGCCTAAGAGATGCAAACTGGTATCAGGATTTTATTTTATTTGTACATGCATGAATAATAAGATCCATATATTGTTATTACTTTCTTTTCCAAATAGTTAGGATAATTCCATCATCAGTAAAAAGTTTCTTAATAAATCTTTACAATTTAGATTATTTTATCATTTTCTAAATATAGGTTTATAAAAATTCCACTGTTTAAAAAATTCTACCGTTTGAAACGTTCTACCATTTGAAACACTCTACCGTTTGAAACATTCTACCGTTTAAATATTCTACCGTTTTAAACGTTCTACCGTTTAAATATTCTACCGTTTGAAACGTTCTACCATTTGAAACATTCTACCGTTTAAAACATTCTACCGTTTGAAACATTCTACCGTTTAAATATTCTACCGTTTGAAACGTTCTACCGTTTGAAACATTCTACCGTTTGAAACATTCTACTGTTTAAAACATTCTACCGTTAAATTATTCTACCGTTTAAAACATTCTACTGTTTAAAAATTCTACCGTTTCAAACACTCTACCGTTTGAAACATTCTACCGTTTAAATATTCTACCGTTTGAAACATTCTACCGTTTAAATATTCTACCGTTTGAAACGTTCTACCGTTTAAATATTCTACCGTTTGAAACATTCTACCGTTTAAATATTCTACCGTTTGAAACGTTCTACCGTTTAAACATTCTACCGTTTGAAACGTTCTACCGTTTGAAACATTCTACCGTTTGAAACATTCTACCGTTTAAAACATTCTACCGTGTCAAACATTCTACCGTTTCAAACATTCTACCGTTTCAAACATTCTATTGTTTAAAATATTCTACCGTTTGAAACATTCTACCGTTTAAAACATTCTACCGTTTCAAACATTCTACCGTTTCAAACATTCTACCGTTTCAAACATTTTACCGTTTCAAACATTCTACTGTTTAAAAAATTCTACCGTTTCAAACACTCTACCGTTTGAAACATTCAACCGTTTAAATATTCTACCGTTTGAAACGTTCTACCGTTTAAATATTCTACCGTTTGAAACGTTCTACCGTTTGAAACATTCTACCGTTTGAAACATTCTACCGTTTAAAACATTCTACCGTTTGAAACATTCTACCGTTTAAATATTCTACCGTTTGAAACGTTCTACCGTTTGAAACATTCTACCGTTTAAATATTCTACCGTTTGAAACGTTCTACCGTTTGAAACATTCTACCGTTTGAAACATTCTACTGTTTAAAACATTCTACCGTTAAATTATTCTACCGTTTAAAACATCCTACTGTTTAAAAAATTCTACCATTTCAAACATTCTACCGTTTTAAACATTCTACCGTTTAAAACATTCTACCGTTTTAAACATTCTACCGTTTAAAACATTCTACCGTTTAAATATTCTACCGTTTAATTATTCTACCGTTTGAAACGTTGTACCGTTTGAAAAATTCTACCGTTTAAAACATTCTACCGTTTAAAACATTCTACCGTTTCAAACATTCTACCGTTTCAAACATTCTACCGTTTCAAACATTTTACCGTTTCGAACATTCTACCGTTTGAATATTCTACCGTTTCAAACATTCTACCGTTTCAAACACTCTACCGTTTAAATATTCTACCGTTTAAAACATTCTACCGTTTAAAACATTCTACCGTTTGTAACATTCTACCGTTTCAAACATTCTACCGTTTCAAACATTCTACCGTTTCAAACATTCTACCGTTTCAAACATTCTACCGTTTCAAACATTCTACCGTTTTAAACATTCTACCGTTTCAAACATTCTACCGTTTCAAACACTCTACCGTTTAAATATTCTACCGTTTAAAACATTCTACCGTTTAAATATTCTACCGTTTCAAACATTCTACCGTTTAAACATTCTACCGTTTAAAACATTCTACCGTTTCAAACATTCTACCGTTTCAAACATTCTACCGTTTCAAACATTTTACCGTTTCAAACATTCTACCGTTTCAAACATTCTACCGTTTAAATATTCTACCGTTTCAAACATTCTACCGTTTGAAACATTCTACCGTTTCAAACATTCTACCGTTTCAAACATTCTACCGTTTCAAACATTCTACCGTTTCAAACATTCTACCGTTTCAAACACTCTACCGTTTAAATATTCTACCGTTTTAAACATTCTACCGTTTAAATATTCTACCGTTTAAACCTTCTACCATTTGAAACATTCTACCGTTTCAAACATTCTACCGTTTCAAACATTCTACCGTTTCAAACACTCTACCGTTCAAACATTCTACCGTTTAAAACATTCTACCGTTTAAAACATTCTACCGTTTCAAACACTCTACCGTTTAAATATTCTACCGTTTAAAACATTCTACCGTTTCAAACATTCTACCGTTTCAAACATTTTACCGTTTCAAACATTCTACCGTTTCAAACACTCTACAGTTTAAATATTCTACCGTTTAAAACATTCTACCGTTTAAAACATTCTACCGTTTCAAACACTCTACCGTTTAAATATTCTACCGTTTAAAACATTCTACCGTTTAAATATTCTACCGTTTCAAACATTCTACCGTTTAAACATTCTACTGTTTAAAACATTCTACCGTTTTAAACATTCTACCGTTTAAATATTCTACCGTTTCAAACATTCTACCGTTTAAACATTCTACCGTTTAAAACATTCTACCGTTTTAAACATTCTACCGTTTCAAACATTCTACCGTTTAAACATTCTACCGTTTAAATATTCTACCGTTTCAAACATTCTACCGTTTAAACATTCTACCGTTTAAAACATTCTACCGTTTTAAACATTCTACCATTTAAATATTCTACCGTTTCAAACATTCTACCGTTTAAACATTCTACCGTTTAAAACATTCTACCGTTTTAAACATTCTACCGTTTCAAACATTCTACCGTTTAAACATTCTACCGTTTCAAACACTCTACCGTTTCAAATATTCTACCGTTTTAAATATTCTACCGTTTAAAACATTCTACCGTTTAAAACATTCTACCGTTTCAAACACTCTACCGTTTAAATCATCCTACTGTTTAAAAAATTCTACCGTTTCAAACATTCTACCGTTTTAAACATTCTACCGTTTAAAACATTCTACCGTTTTAAACATTCTACCGTTTAAAACATTCTACCGTTTAAATATTCTACCGTTTAATTATTCTACCGTTTGAAACGTTGTACCGTTTGAAAAATTCTACCGTTTAAAACATTCTACCGTTTAAAACATTCTACCGTTTCAAACATTCTACCGTTTCAAACATTTTACCGTTTCAAACATTTTACCGTTTCAAACATTCTACCGTTTGAATATTCTACCGTTTCAAACATTCTACCGTTTCAAACACTCTACCGTTTAAATATTCTACCGTTTAAAACATTCTACCGTTTAAAACATTCTACCGTTTGTAACATTCTACCGTTTCAAACATTCTACCGTTTCAAACATTCTACCGTTTCAAACATTCTACCGTTTCAAACATTCTACCGTTTCAAACATTCTACCGTTTTAAACATTCTACCGTTTCAAACATTCTACCGTTTCAAACACTCTACCGTTTAAATATTCTACCGTTTAAAACATTCTACCGTTTAAATATTCTACCGTTTCAAACATTCTACCGTTTAAACATTCTACCGTTTAAAACATTCTACCGTTTCAAACATTCTACCGTTTCAAACATTCTACCGTTTCAAACATTTTACCGTTTCAAACATTCTACCGTTTCAAACATTCTACCGTTTAAATATTCTACCGTTTCAAACATTCTACCGTTTGAAACATTCTACCGTTTCAAACATTCTACCGTTTCAAACATTCTACCGTTTCAAACATTCTACCGTTTCAAACATTCTACCGTTTCAAACACTCTACCGTTTAAATATTCTACCGTTTTAAACATTCTACCGTTTAAATATTCTACCGTTTAAACCTTCTACCATTTGAAACATTCTACCGTTTCAAACATTCTACCGTTTCAAACATTCTACCGTTTCAAACACTCTACCGTTCAAACATTCTACCGTTTAAAACATTCTACCGTTTAAAACATTCTACCGTTTCAAACACTCTACCGTTTAAATATTCTACCGTTTAAAACATTCTACCGTTTCAAACATTCTACCGTTTCAAACATTTTACCGTTTCAAACATTCTACCGTTTCAAACACTCTACAGTTTAAATATTCTACCGTTTAAAACATTCTACCGTTTAAAACATTCTACCGTTTCAAACACTCTACCGTTTAAATATTCTACCGTTTAAAACATTCTACCGTTTAAATATTCTACCGTTTCAAACATTCTACCGTTTAAACATTCTACCGTTTAAAACATTCTACCGTTTTAAACATTCTACCGTTTAAATATTCTACCGTTTCAAACATTCTACCGTTTAAACATTCTACCGTTTAAAACATTCTACCGTTTTAAACATTCTACCGTTTCAAACATTCTACCGTTTAAACATTCTACCGTTTAAATATTCTACCGTTTCAAACATTCTACCGTTTAAACATTCTACCGTTTAAAACATTCTACCGTTTTAAACATTCTACCATTTAAATATTCTACCGTTTCAAACATTCTACCGTTTAAACATTCTACCGTTTAAAACATTCTACCGTTTTAAACATTCTACCGTTTCAAACATTCTACCGTTTAAACATTCTACCGTTTCAAACACTCTACCGTTTCAAATATTCTACCGTTTTAAATATTCTACCGTTTAAAACATTCTACCGTTTAAAACATTCTACCGTTTCAAACACTCTACCGTTTAAATATTCTACCGTTTAAAACATTCTACCGTTTAAATATTCTACCGTTTCAAACATTCTACCGTTTCAAACATTCTACCGTTTAAACATTCTACCGTTTAAAACATTCTACCGTTTTAAACATTCTACCGTTTAAATATTCTACCGTTTAAAACATTCTACCGTTTAAAACATTCTACCGTTTTCAACATTCTACCGTTTAAAACATTCTACCGTTTAAATTTTCTACCGTTTAAATATTCTACCGTTTAAAACATTCTACCGTTTCAAACATTCTACCGTTTCAAACATTCTACCGTTTCAAACATTCTACCGTTTCAAACATTCTACCGTTTCAAACATTCTACCGTTTGAAACACTCTACCGTTTAAATATTCTACCGTTTCAAACATTCTACCGTTTCAAACATTCTACCGTTTCAAACATTCTACCGTTTCAAACATTCTACTGTTTCAAACATTCTACCGTTTTAAACATTCTACCGTTTTAAACATTCTACCGTTTTAAACATTCTACCGTTTTAAACATTCTACCATTTAAAACATTCTACCGTTTCAAACATTCTACCGTTTTAAAAAAAAATAATAATAACTTAATTATTTTCAATTACAATACTTGTGACTCAGTTTTATTTTCTCGTTGTTCTTGATTCCACAGGTTGGAGACTTGTAGCCATTGGCTGCAGTCCAAACAATTCACAGTCTGAAGATTGCGAGGCGAAATATGTACTTATACTTTAAAAATACACTATGTACTACTGCACATAGATATAGTAATAATGATGTAGTGTACTACCCTGCAAACAATACCATACTGCGTACACATGATTACCAGGTACTTTAATTGTTTTAATATGGCAATACAGTTTAAATATTTGTTAGACACATTAAATCAATCTAACCGTTTTAAAAACACATAATGAATTAACATGTGGTTATGCCATTATATAACCATATCATGAACAATATAAAATAGAGATTGTATATATATTAAATTGACTACGTCATATCCACATGTAAATTACCATACTTATAACAGGTGTTTACTATATGTAATTTACCACATTCATAGTAACCTGTCAATTACCATACTAATAACATATAAGTTAACCATAATAAATTTACCATATTATCACGTAAAACCACATTCAGTACATATGTAATCCATTTCAAAAAAGTATACCTACATGGTATACACATTATTTAAATGTGTATGAGCCACATGATATAAAAGTGTTAGTGATAAATATGATAAAATATGATAAAATGAGAATATGAGAATTGAAAATATAACACTATGAAAATTGACAATATGAAAATATGATAAAATGAGAATTGACAATATGAGAATTAGGAATATGAGAATTGACAATATGAGAATTAGGAATATGAGAATTGACAATATGAGAATTAGGAATATGAGAATTGACAATATGAGAATTAGGAATATGAGAATTAGGAATATGAGAATTAGGAATATGAGAATTGACAATATGAGAATTAGGAATATGAGAATTGACAATATGAGAATTAGGAATATGAGAATTGACAATATGAGAATTAGGAATATGAGAATTGACAATATGAGAATTAGGAATATGAGAATTGACAATATGAGAATTAGGAATATGAGAATTAGGAATATGAGAATTAGGAATATGAGAATTAAGAATATGAGAATTAGGAATATGAGAATTAGGAAAATGAGAATTAGGAATATGAGAATTAGGAATATGAGAATTGACAATATGAGATTTAGGAATATGAGAATTAGGAATATGAGAATTAGGAATATGAGAATTAGGAATATGAGAATTAGGAATATGAAAATTAGGAATATGAGAATTGATTATATGAGAGATAGGAATATGAGAATTGACAATATGAGAATTAAGAATATGAGATTGAAAATATGAGAATTTACAATAGGAGAATTGAGAGTATGAGAATTAGGAATATGAGAATATGAGAAATTGGAATATGAGAATATGAGAAATTGGAATATGAATATTAAGTGCTCAAAATTTCATCTTTTGAATTGTCGAAATGTTTCACAACTTTGGAGTTAAAATTTGCCCCAACTTCTAATAAGACGAAGAACTGACACGCTAACATTTTATTCCGAAGTTGCCATCCTTTTAGACATTATATTTCCACTGTTCGAATGACTTACATTGTTCGAATTGAGTTCTGCCTCACATCTGATATTCTCCTACACGTCAAACTCCTTCCACTTTTCCTCCTTTTGTATCTCTTTGATATTTTGTGAAGGTGAGTGTGATATATTATTTAGAAGATAAAACCTGTGATTGCGCGGACTTGGACACCTTCCAACACATAATTTATCCCCCCAGAAAAGCTCTTGAGAATAAATTTATGAAATCTTATAACTTAGACTTTACTATCTCCTCATTTGTAGGAGATGATGTCATAAATTCTGCGGAAAATTTCCAGGAAAATTTCCAACACAATTCAGGGGTTGAAATACAGTGATAAAGGATATAGGTATTAAATGATATAGGTATTAGATGATATAGGTATTAAAGGATATAGATATTAAATGATATAGGTATTAAATGATATAAGTATTAATGGATATAGGTATTAAGTGATATAGATATTAAAGGATATAGGTTTTTTATTAAACAGGTATTAAATGGAACGAATAGAAATACATCGAATATGAAAAAAATGATTCGATAACAGTGCCGACAGTAAGAGTTTTCCATCCAACCTATGCAACATATACCAATTGTTACCAAGATCTTAGTAGAACAATACAATCGAAATGTTTACAGAAAGTCAAGTGTGCAGTGAAGATTATTTTCAAAAAACTATCACTTTGGAGTCTGCTCATAGTGTTCATTTCGCACTCTTCTACAACAGTATCACCAACATCAATATCATTCTTATATGGAGAAAATTGAATATCCAGTTTGCCCACAGTGATAGCTAACTCATTCGCATTGAGCCAATGCAACATGGACATCTTAAGCCACAACTCCAAAAAACTTTCATATTCCGAGCATTGGAAGTAGTCTGCATTGTGGTAAAATAGAATCTACTCTTACAGCTAGTTATATCATTAATAAAAATTATAAACAATGAGGATCCAAGAATTGAGCCCTGTGGAATACCACATATAATAGATACCAAAGTAGAAGCGGCACCAAAAAGCGTGGTAAATCGTTTTTTCTTTCAAATAGGATTTAAACCACGAATGACAGCCGTATCTTTGTACCACAGTGCCAGGTTTTTTTTAGTAATAAATCATTGGAAATGCAGTCAAACAACTTTTGGAAGTTGAAAATTTGTAGAACATAATTATCGACATCTAACTGTCTGTAACCACCGCGTTAATAGTGCCACGTCCTTCACGAGGTCCAAATTGCTGTTGACCTGTTATAGATTTTACGGTACAGTCTTTAAAAAATATATTTTTTAAAATTTTACATATCTAATACAGGAAAGTTTGATATCGGCCAATAGTTTCTGACATCACTTCAACACCTCCAATAAATAATCACGCATTATTTTATGACGATTCGGAAAACTACCATCTGACACTGCCCTGTTTATCAATGACGACAATATGGGAGCGATCAAATTCGTAATATTTCTTCCAAAGCCAACATAGACTACACGACAAACTGAACAGCAATAACGGTAAAGTTGTACAAAAAAACAGGAGCTTTCCCATCTCCTGATGAAAAGTTTTGGCCGTTTTGCACTCTTCAACTCCTCTCTCTTGGATTTTTTCCCTCTTTTCTCCAGATTAAAAGTGACTGGACAAAAAAAAACCTGCAGAAAGTCGATAAAGAAAACAAAGAGAAAAAGAAAAGCGATATATCTGCTATCAAATTACTCTCTTTGTGTCCAAAATATTCTTCTGCAGAAACAGAAGATAAATATTTTGTCTTTACCCCCTCCACATCTTTTCTAACTAATAAAAAATTAACTGTGATTGCCTTCACACTCTAAATAATTACTTTTTACCTTCAAATTCTTTGCTGCAAAATTCTCCAGAGGAAAAAAAGCAAAACCTTATTGGCAGATATCATCCATCATAGGGTACGTTCTGAGTTATTGATCGGTTCCACATTTTCGATCATATCATAAAAAGTATAATTTGATATTTTTGACTGGTTGTTTTAATTGGTACCCATGAACCAATTAAAAAAAACAAGTTGAATAATATTTACTATATTATATTTTCTTGTATGAACGAAAATGTGGAACCGTTCCATAACTCGAAACTTACCATGTCAAGTGATTTAATTCTATATTAACTTATAATTTTTTTCATTCCTTGTATTATAATTATAAATTAGAATTGATTAATGTACAACTTTTTGAGTGAAGATTTTTATAATAAATATATAATGTAGAATGTAACATTTTTTAAGATAAATACATAATATAAAGTACGTACGTACATGGGGGCGGAAAAGTAACTTTACACTTTTAAATGTTTATTGTGTGAAAACCAATCAAAAATTTTTTACACTATACATGATACAGATAAATTAAAGACTCCCACCAGAGAAACCATGGCAATATTAAGAGAAGCATTTTCAAGTCGCTTAATCTCACGTTTCAGTGCAGTTTCATAGCCTACTCGATCTCCTGATTTAACCCCTCTTGACTTCTTCCTTTGGGGGTATCTCTTAAATTAAAAGTTTACAAAAATAGGTCTACAAATCTCAGAGAGTTGAAACTGAACATAATTGAAGAAATCAACCAAATAACGAGAGACACATTAGAAAATATTTTGCAAAATACTGTGCGGAGAGTGCGCTCTTGCTTGAGAAATAACGGAGAACATGTAGAGCACATCATTCAAAAAATAAAACTTAAATCTTTTGTCTATATATACATACTGTAAAAAAATCTTTGATATTTTGTTTATAAATTTATATTTTTTTGATATCGATAGTTGAGTCGGTTTTCGTACAATAAACATTCAAAAGTGTCAAGTTACTTCTCCACCATCCTGTATGTATAAAGGTAGTATTTTAGGTGGGATAAAATTTCATTTCCATGACGTAATACCTCACTGTGTGGTAACTACAAATTAACATGTTAATAACTACAAATTAACATGTTAATAACTACAAATTAACATGTTAATAGCTACAAATTAACATGTTAATAACTACAAATTAACATGTTAGTAACTACAAACTAACAAGTTAATAACTACAAACTAACAAGTTAATAACTACAAATTAACTTGTTAATAACTACAAATTAACTTGTTAATAACTACAAATTAACATGTTAATAACTACAAATTAACTTGTTAATAACTACAAATTAACTTGTTAATAACTACAAATTAACATGTTAATAACTACAAATTAACATGTTAATAACTACAAATTAACTTGTTAATAACTACAAATTAACATGTTAATAACTATAAATTAACTTGTTAATAACTACAAACTAACATGTTAATAACTACAAACTAACATGTTAATAACTACAAATTAACATGTTAATAACTACAAATTAACATGTTAATAACTACAAATTAACATGTTAGTAACTACAAACTAACATGTTAATAACTACAAATTAACATGTTAATAACTACCAATTAACATGTTAATAACTACAAATTAACATGTTAATAACAACAAATTAACATGTTAATAACTACAAATTAACATGTTAATAACTACCAATTAACATGTCAATAACTACAAACTAACATGTTAATAACTACAAACTAACATGTTAATAACTACAAAGTTAGACCACTGTAAAAAAGACTATCGCCATTGTTTTATTCGAAAATACTTTATTTTGAAGAATAATTTTAATTTACCTAAAGAGATATGAATAATAATAATAATAACAATATACTTTTATTGTGCAAAGCCGAAATCAGTTCTAAAGATTTAAAAGTCCTAATTTCAAACTATTTTCACAATGCCATTTCCAAGAGAATTCCATTCTGAATTTTATATTAGATTAACATTTGTAGAGAATTGTTAACTTAATTTGCGCTTACAATTGTAGAGAATTGTTAGCCTAATTTCTGCTAACGATTGTTTGCAGTGTAAACAATTGCTGAAATTACCTTTCGTCCATTTGACTTTCTCTGCCATTTAATGTAAAGTCTATAAATATTAATGTTTAACACTTTTATTATTCCACTAATTCGAAAAGAACAGGTAAACGGATCTAACTTTAATGTACTATTTTCATTTAGTTTCCATCAAAGGTGTTTATTTGGTAAACAGCAGTGATGTCAACCAAATAATTTAGAAACTAATAAACCATCAGTTCTATTGATAATAAACCGAAATAGCATTATTAGGGAAATTGGTTCGATTTGACGCTTTATTGGAAATGTTTGGAACTAATGGTTTTTTTTATACCATAATTAGGCCCATACTATACTAGCAGTTACATAACGCTGCGTTTTCACTGCCCTTTTAAGGCTGATGACATACTAGACGCCGCAAACTGTTGCCGGCAGCGGCGAAAAAAACGCCAGCTTGTGTAATCTTATAGGATGTGACATACAAGAAAAACCGAAGTTGTGCGCGGTCGCGGTTACTGCTGTCTGATTTTTTTCTGCCGTACATATTTGCGGGAAAATCAAAACCACGACCGCTCGTGGCCGCGGCATTTATAGTCAACACATGTTGAGCTATGGCTACTGACATACTATGATGCGCACGGCGGCGGGATAGACTAAATTAGTCACATACATCCTACGCTGATGTTCGAATAACAATGAGAGAAAACCTCTATGGAGATCGATTTGCCGCTCATAGTATGTCAGGTTCAAAACATCGCGGTTTGCCGCTGTTGAGCGTGGCACCGGCAAACCGCTACAGCACACGGCATAGTGTGTCATAAGCCGTACGCGTCTTCAATTATTCACGGTTAAATGAATGGAAAGCAAATTTTCATTCTATATTAGCGTTTCTACCGCCTTGGCTGTAGGCGTTGCTACGGCGGTAAGCGGTGGTAACGCATCTGCAAGCATTATCACCGCTGCGTTTTCACTGGTTGCTATAATATACTGAGGAGTTTCAAGCAGTTTTATCACGACAGTCAAAGTGTAAACACACACACAGACCAGTAAAGTAAAAGAAGTCCCAGTACAGTAATTTAAAAAATATCTAGTGACTGTTGGTACGTTAACGTGGTAGCAATCGTTCTTTTTCTCGCTATTGCATTATTTCTGATGTTATTATTGGGTATATTTTACGATATCTCATAAAATGCAAGAATTATATTTTTGTGATGATAAATATTCATATTCCTTCATTGCTTAAATATATTCATTTATAATCTCATATAATTCATTTTTCTATAATTTGAGCAAGTTCACGCCAAAAACCAAACATTCCGCTGCAGAGTATGGGAAGGAAATATTGCTAATATTGCTGTAGAATTTTTATTTCTGGATAACAATAATAATAAAAAGAGGAAAATGATAGAAAACGCCTTGTATACACTGGAAAGTGTATTTGCCTTGTTTTCACCGCCTAGTATAGATTGCAAAGCATTCTACCGCGGGTAGATACACCGTGTTTCCACCGCCTAATGTATAGCTTGAATTTTAAGAAGTGGAAACAGGGCAGTGTTTCCGTGGTGTTGTAACTGCTTGTATAGTGTGGGGCAGTTACAATATATATATTATGGTAACTATAATATAGGAGTTTTGTGTATATTGACCTGAAAAATTAAAAAAAAATTTAAATTCGCTGAGAAAATCTCTCAAAAGAGAAGTTTTATCGAATCATCATATGGAAAGGGATTAGTGGTACTCCAGACTCTAGTGTTTTGACGATTAAGATGTGGTCTCAGATGAAACCACTTTTCGTCTGAAAATATGATCTTCAGCGTATCTATTTTAATCTGACAAAATCCATAATTTAGCATCATAATCAATGTATTATAATTAATTACACAGGAAACGAAAGTGGGTTTTAACCGGATCACTTATATCTGGTACAAATAGAAAAATACACTGTTCAGCAAATATGGCATAGAGTAACGTATTCGAAAAGTGGGGGAGAATACGGTATGAGAGAAGGTCTATACACCGCAAAAGCCAGGCCTATTCTGACTAGAGAACAAGTGTTCCCTTAGAAACTCCAATAGGCCTAGATGTACTATCGTCACATAGAATATCTAGTCTTTTACAGTGATTAACATACATATGGATATAGAAACACACATTTTGGTTAGATGGTATTTTAACGGTCTTTGGAGAGATAGGCTTGAGAGGGAATTAACAGAAAATATGTAATTAAAGAAATTCAAAAGCATTTAAAAATAATAATGATATTTTAGAGATATTGAAATATATATAGTTATTCATATTTGAAATTATAGTTCACCACATAATTCCCCGTAATCAGTCATGAATTTTCGTCGGTCTATTTCCCTTTAATCATAAATGTTCGTGTGTCTATTTCCCTTTAATCAAAAACGTTCGTATGTCTATTTCCCTTTAATCATGAACGTTCGTATGTCTATTTCCCTTTAATCATAAATGTTCGTCTGTCAATTTCCCTTTAATCTTGAATGTTCATCTTTCTATTTACCTTTAATCATAAATGTTCGTCTCTCTATTTCCTTTTAATCAAAAATATTTGTGTGTCCATTTCCCTTTAATCAAAAATCTTCATCTGTCTTTTTCCCTTTAATCATAAACGTTCGTATGTCTATTTCCCTTTAATCTTGAATGTTCATCTTTCTATTTACCTTTAATCATAAATGTTCGTCTCTCTATTTCCTTTTAATCATAAATGTTCATGTGTCTATTTCCTTTTATTCGAAATCGTTCATGTGTCTATTTCCCTTTAATCATAAATGTTCGTCTGTCTATTTCCCTTTAATCATGAATGTTCGTGTTTCTATTTACCTTTAATCATAAATGTTCGTGTGTCCATTTCCCTTTAATCATAAATGTTCGTGTGTCTATTTCCCTCTAATCATAAATGTTCCTGTGTCTATTTTCAGTCAGTCAAAGACTGAATAATTTACTGGGTGCCGTGTTGTCACTTTAAGTAATTTGCACTCCGCACACTCTTGCGAAAACTTCAGAGCACTCAACTCTCTCCCTCTCCCTCGTTTCTCTCACTATATCCCTCACTCTCTCTCGTTCTTTCCCTCACTCTCTCTTACCCTCTTCCTCCTCTCCCTCTCCATCTTTCTAAACTCGAGTCTCAAAAGTTTTCTCCAGAGATCGAACAGCTTTGAACTTTACGAATCGGTTATTTGCATTCAATAGAAGAGGAAAAATTACTTCCCCCTCACTTTGATTAAATACTAATTATTCTAATATGACAATAGGAAACTCAGCAAAGTCAATATGTAATAACTTCAATTGAAATATCAATATGTGTCTTAACTGGCTGCTAAGTCTTTGCTGAAAATACTGAAAGATAAAAATGAAATATCCAATTAGTTGCCGCTAATATGTGAGGTGGGCCCTGAATTAGAATATACGTTGTAGAGGAGATTTACTTTGGGGTATATATATATATATTGCGTAATAACTTGAGAAGATGTAATGATATATACTCTGGTGTATATAGTATGCAATAACTGAACCCTAATGAGTTTGACTATCAGAATGAACGGGAGGGTTTGACTATGTGTTAATGAATAAATACCGTACCTATGGGACTGTATTTTTTACAAGTTGTTAGTATATACTAAGCTAATGTGTACCAAATTTCAAGTAAAAATTTCAAACATATAAGGAGAAATAAATACATAGGTATATTAGACATTGGCAACGGAGAGAGCAGAACTGTGATTGGTTGGAGTGTGACCCAATCACAGCTCGCGCATATGTCTGTTCTCCATGAAGACGTGGACGAAAGTGTGTTGAGTGGTTAGCTAGCTGTGCTGTCACCACAGTACAATTAATTTCCTAATTTACATGATTTACGCCGATACATTAATATTTTTTAACTTTTAAATACAAAAATATTTTTGGTATTCATGTAGGAACAAACTCAAGAAAGGCTGATAAATTTAAAGGAATGACATGCAAGATATAAAGTAATTTAAAAAGGATGTGCCTAGAAAACACACGTCAAACTCATTAGGGTTAAGAACATGTTATGATGTACTCTGGTTTATACATATATTGCGTAATAACTTGAGAAGATGTAATGATTTACTTTAGTGTATATAATGCGCAATAATATAAGAAGATGTATGATTTACTCTGGTGAATATAATGCGCAATAATATAAGAAGATGTATGATTTACTCTGGTGTATATAATGCGTAATAACTTAAGAAGATGTAAGGTTTTATCCCCCAACTGACCCTCAGAATATTGGTCACAAGCACAATCCCCTATGAACATCATAGCCAAAAGATTTGCTCAGAGCATTATTGGAAAGCTTTCAAATCTGACAATAAACTGACAGAATATTACAGTGAACAGATATCTATAATGAATGCATCATATACAATATACTGACAGAGTATTCCAGTGAACAGATATCTATAATGAATGCATCATATACAATAAACTGACAGAGTATTCCAGTGAACAGATATCTATAATGAATGCATCATATACAATATACTGACAGAGTATTCCAGTGAACAGATATCTATAATGAATGCATCATATACAATATACTAACAGAATATTACAGTGAACAGATATCTATAATGAATGCATCTTATACATAAAATTCATTATACCATATATGCAGTGAACGGGGAATTATTATGAAAGTAAATCCTTTGTTTCGTGTCTAATCACAAGTTTCACGTCTATTCACAAGTTTCACGTCTATTCACAATTTTCACGTTTATTCACAAGTTTCACGTCTATTCACAAGTTTCACGTCTATTCACAAGTTTCACGTCTAATCACAAGTTTCACGTCTATTTACAAGTTTTACGTCTATTCAAAAGTTTCACGTCTATTCAAAAGTTTCACGTCTATTCACAAGTTTTACGTCTATTCAAAAGTTTCACGTCTATTCAAAAGTTTCACGTCTATTAACAAGTTTCACGTCTATTCACATGTTTCACGTCTATTCACAAGTTTCACGTCTATTCATTAGTTTCACGTCTATTCATAAGTTTCACGTCTATTCACAAGTTTCACGTCTATTCACAAGTTTTAAGTCTATTCATAAGTTTCACGTCTATTCACAAGTTCCACGTCTATTCACAAGTTTCACGTCTATTCACAAGTTTCACGTCTATTCACAAGTTTCACGTCTATTCACAAGTTTCACGTCTAATCACAAGTTTCACGTCTATTCACAAGTTCCACGTCTATTCACAAGTTTCACGTCTATTCAAAAGTTTCGCGTCTATTAACAAGTTTCACGTCTATTCACATGTTTCACGTCTATTCACAAGTTTCACGTCTATTCACAAGTTTTACGTCTATTCACAAGTTTCACGTCTATTCACAAGTTTCACGTCTATTCACAAGTTTCACGTCTATTTACAATTTTCATGTCTATTCTTAAGTTTCACGTCTATTTACAAGTTTCACGTCTATTTACAAGTTTCACGTCTATTCAAAAGTTTCACGTCTATTAACAAGTTTCACGTCTATTCACAAGTTTCACGTCTATTTACAAGTTTCACGTCTATTCATAAGTTTCCCGTCTATTCATAAGTTTCACGTCTATTCACAAGTTTCACGTCTATTCACAAGTTTTACGTCTATTCATAAGTTTCACGTCTATTCACAAGTTCCACGTCTATTCACAAGTTTCACGTCTATTCACAAGTTTCATGTCTATTCACAAGTTTCACGTCTATTCATAAGTTTCACGTCTATTTACAAGTTTCACGTCTATTTACAAGTTTCACGTCTATTCACAAGTTTCACGTCTATTCACAAGTTTCACGTCTAATCACAAGTTTCACGTCTATTCACAAGTTCCACGTCTATTCACTAGTTTCACGTCTATTCAAAAGTTTCGCGTCTATTAACAAGTTTCACGTCTATTCACATGTTTCACGTCTATTCACAAGTTTCACGTCTATTCACAAGTTTTACGTCTATTCACAAGTTTCACGTCTATTCACAAGTTTCACGTCTATTCACAAGTTTCACGTCTATTCACAAGTTTCACGTCTATTTACAAGTTCCATGTCTATTAACAAGTTTTACGTCTATTCACAAGTTTCACGTCTATTCAAAAGTTTCACGTCTATTAACAAGTTTCACGTCTATTCACAAGTTTCACGTCTATTTACAAGTTTCACGTCTATTCATAAGTTTCACGTCTATTCATAAGTTTCACGTCTATTCACAAGTTTCACGTCTATTCACAAGTTTTACGTCTATTCATAAGTTTCACGTCTATTCACAAGTTCCACGTCTATTCACAAGTTTCACGTCTATTCACAAGTTTCTTGTCTATTCACAAGTTTCACGTCTATTCATAAGTTCCACGTCTATTTACAAGTTTCACGTCTATTTACAAGTTTCACATCTATTCATAAGTTTCACGTCTATTCACCAGTTTCACGTCTATTCATAAGTTTCACGTCTATTTACAAGTTTCACGTCTATTTACAAGTTTCACATCTATTCACAAGTTTCACGTCTATTAACAAGTTTCACGTCTATTCACAAGTTTCACGTCTATTCACAAGGTTCACGTCTATTCACAAGTTTCACGTCTATTCACAAGTTTCACGTCTATTTACAAGTTTCACGTCTATTCACAAGTTTCACGTCTATTAACAAGCTTCACGTCTAATCACAAGTTTCACATCTATTTACAAGTTTCACGTCTAATCACAAGTTTCACGTCTATTCACAAGTTTCACATCTATTCATAAGTTTCACGTCTAATCACAAGTTTCACGTCTATTCACAAGTTCCACGTCTATTCACAAGTTTCACATCTAATCACAAGTTTCACGTCTATTCACAAGTTTCACGTCTATTCACAAGTTTCACGTCTATTCACAAGTTTCACATCTAATCACAAGTTTCACGTCTATTCACAAGTTTCACGTCTATTCACAAGGTTCACGTCTATTCACAAGTTTCACGTCTATTCACAAGTTTCACGTCTATTCACAAGTTTCACGTCTATTCACAAGTTTCACGTCTATTAACAAGCTTCACGTCTAATCAAAAGTTTCACATCTATTTACAAGTTTCACGTCTAATCACAAGTTTCACGTCTATTCACAAGTTTCACATCTATTCATAAGTTTCACGTCTAATCACAAGTTTCACGTCTATTCACAAGTTCCACGTCTATTCACAAGTTTCACATCTAATCACAAGTTTCACGTCTATTCACAAGTTTCACGTCTATTCACAAGTTTCACGTCTATTCACAAGTTTCACATCTAATCACAAGTTTCACGTCTATTCACAAGTTTCACGTCTATTCACAAGTTTCACGTCTATTCACAAGTTAAACCTCTAGCTAAGATATTATATATTTTGAACTGTGGTTAAAATTGATGCACACTCGATAAAGGTTTTTTTTACCTACATGTGATTAGATTCACTTAACTTTAAATCACATTTATATTGTGTAAACACACGTTTAATCACTCAAATACTTATATTTACTTTGTGATTAATTCCCAATGTTATTATTCAATTTGTAAAGTGATTACAATCAACGAAAACTCTTTTCCCATCTTAGTGAACTATTTCTCAAATAAGACTCAATAATAGCAAATTTATTGACTGTATCCGAAAACAAATAATCACTAAGTGAATTAACTTCAAAACAAACACATATCTTATTGTTAGACGGGCCCTTTGGGAAATAAAAGACATAATTTGAATGGTTAACTTACGAGATAACCTGCTTATCAGAGATAAGAGATAACCTGCTTATCAGAGATAAGAGATAACCTGCTTATTAGAGATAAGAGATAACCTGCTTATCAGAGATAAGAGATAACCTGCTTATTAGAGATAAGAGATAACCTGCTTATTAGAGATAAGAGATAACCTGCTTATTAGAGATAAGCGATAACCTGCTTATTAGAGATAAGAGATAACCTGCTTATTAGAGATAAGAGATAACCTGCTTATTAGAGATAAGAGATAACCTGCTTATTAGAGATAAGAGATAACCTGCTTATCAGAGATAAGAGAAAACCTGCTTATTAGAGATAAGAGATAACCTGCTTATTAGAGATAAGCGATAACCTGCTTATTAGAGATAAGAGATAACCTGCTTATTAGAGATAAGAGATAACCTGCTTATTAGAGATAAGAGATAACCTGCTTATTAGAGATAAGAGATAACCTGCTTATTAGAGATAAGAGATAACCTGCTTATTAGAGATAAGAGATAACCTGCTTATCAGAGATAAGAGAAAACCTGCTTATTAGAGATAAGAGATAACCTGCTTATTAGAGATAAGCGATAACCTGCTTATTAGAGATAAGAGATAACCTGCTTATTAGAGATAAGAGATAACCTGCTTATTAGAGATAAGAGATAACCTGCTTATTATAGATAAGAGATATTTAAGACATACACTAGTTAAAGACATATACTAGTTAAGGACATGGCTAGTTAAGGACATACACTAGTTAAAGAGCAATACTAGTTAAGGACACTAGATAAGGACATGGCTAGTTAAGGACATACACTAGTTAAGGACATACACTAGTTAAAGACATAAACTAGTTAAGGACATGGCTAGTTAAGGACATACACTAGCTAAGGACACATCAATTTAGGACAAACACTAGTTAAAGACATACACAAGTTAAGGACACACTAATTAAGGAAATACACTAGTTAAGGACACACTAGTTAAGGACTCTGCTAGTTAAGGACACACTAGTTAAGGACTCTGCTAGTTAAGGACACTGCTAGTTAAGGACACTGCTAGTTAAGGACACTGCTAGTTAAGGACACTGCTAGTTAAGGACACACTAGTTAAGGACTCTGCTAGTTAAGGACACTGCTAGTTAAGGACACTGCTAGTTAAGGACACTGCTAGTTAAGGACACTGCTAGTTAAGGACACTGCTAGTTAAGGACACTGCTAGTTAAGGACACTGCTAGTTAAGGACACTGCTAGTGTGGGAGGTTAACATCAAAGAACATTAATATCCCTAATCGGAAGCTTTCAGAGCAAATACCAAACTGAACACTCCACTTGTTGCCTTTTTCCACTTAGTTACTATAGAGTATTTGGTGCGTATGAATAGCAGCCATAAGAACTATCAGAGAAAAGCATTCAAAGGAGCGAGAGACAGCGAGTAGCGAGAGAGCTTTGCTGCGAGAAATAAAGTCAGGAGCGACGGACAGAAAGAACCTACTGGCGACACGGTGGAAGAAACACTGAGAGTAATGAGATAAGGGAACTACTCTAGAGTAGCTACTCCTACTACTCTACAGTAGCTACTCCTACTACTCTAGAGTAGCTATTCCTACTACTCTAGAGTAGCTACTCCTACTACTCTAGAGTAGCTACTCCTACTACTCTAGAGTAGCTACTCCTATACTAATCTAAAGGAGTAGCTATTCTTAGTGGAATAGTATAAGAGTAACTACTCTTAGTTGAGAAGCTACTTTAATACTACTGTTAGAAGAGTAGCTACTCTTATACTACTCTTAGAGGAGTAGCAATTCTAATACTACTCTAATACTACTCTAATTTTAATCTTAGAGGAGTAGTATAAGAGTAGCTACTCTAAAACTACTCTGCGAGGAGTAGGTACTCTTACACTACTCTTAGTTGAGTAGAATAAGAGTAGCTACTCTTAGAGGAATAGCCACTCTTATACTAGTCTATAGAAGTAGTTGCTACTCTTAGTGGAGTAGTAGCTACTCTTTGTGCAGCAGTAGCTACTCTTAGTGGAGTAGTAGCTACTCTTAGTGGAGTAGTAGCTACTCTTAGTGGAGTAGTAGCTACTCTTAGTGGAGTAGTAGCTACTCTTAGTGGAGTAGTAGCTACTCTTAGTGGAGTAGTAGCTACTCTTGGTGGAGTAGTAGCTACTCTTTGTGCAGCAGTAGCTACTCTTAGTGGAGTAGTAGCTACTCTTAGTGGAGTAGTAGCTACTCTTAGTGGAGTAGTAGCTACTCTTGGTGGAGTAGTAGCTACTCTTGGTGGAGTAGAAGCTACTCTTAGTGGAGTAGTAGCTACTCTTGGTGGAGTAGAAGCTACTCTTAGTGGAGTAGTAGCTACTCTTAGTGGAGTAGTAGCTACTCTTAGTGGAGTAGTAGCTACTCTTAGTGAAGTAGTAGCTACTCTTGGTGGAGTAGTAGCTACTCTTGGTGGAGTAGAAGCTACTCTTAGTGGAGTAGTAGCTACTCTTGGTGGAGTAGAAGCTACTCTTAGTGGAGTAGTAGCTACTCTTAGTGGAGTAGTAGCTACTCTTTGTGCAGCAGTAGCTACTCTTGGTGGAGTAGTAGCTACTCTTTGTGCAGCAGTAGCTACTCTTAGTGGAGTAGTAGCTACTCTTAGTGGAGTAGTAGCTACTCTTGGTGGAGTAGTAGCTACTCTTGGTGGAGTAGAAGCTACTCTTAGTGGAGTAGTAGCTACTCTTGGTGGAGTAGAAGCTACTCTTAGTGGAGTAGTAGCTACTCTTAGTGGAGTAGTAGCTACTCTTAGTGGAGTAGTAGCTACTCTTAGTGAAGTAGTAGCTACTCTTGGTGGAGTAGTAGCTACTCTTGGTGGAGTAGAAGCTACTCTTAGTGGAGTAGTAGCTACTCTTGGTGGAGTAGAAGCTACTCTTAGTGGAGTAGTAGCTACTCTTAGTGGAGTAGTAGCTACTCTTAGTGGAGTAGTAGCTACTCTTAGTGGAGTAGTAGCTACTCTTAGTGGAGTAGTAGCTACTCTTAGTGGAGTAGTAGCTACTCTTAGTGGAGTAGTAGCTACTCTTAGTGGAGTAGTAGCTACTCTTAGTGAAGTAGTAGCTACTCTTAGTGGAGTAGTAGCTACTCTTGGTGGAGTAGTAGCTACTCTTGGTGGAGTAGAAGCTACTCTTAGTGGAGTAGTAGCTACTCTTGGTGGAGTAGAAGCTACTCTTAGTGGAGTAGTAGCTACTCTTAGTGGAGTAGTAGCTACTCTTAGTGGAGTAGTAGCTACTCTTAGTTACTCTTCATATAAAAAACTTCATACTTCCTTTGTTACTCTTTTTCATATTCTATTTTTAGAGGTCTGAACGTAACATCTAATTTTTGTAATTAATATCAGTTGGAAGAAACCTATAGGTAAGCTAGACTAGGTTATAATGAAACTAAGCAATTTAAAAAGAATTCAGATATAAAATCTATGTCCGTTAATGGAAAAACCCTAATTAGGGTTCCTTAGCATGGATACCAACTGAAATAAATAATAATTATATCGTTTTTCTTATATTTCTGTGGAAAAAGTAGGAGGAGCTTAACAAAAAGTCTGGTGGAAAGACTGAAAAAAAACCTACGTGTGTACGGACCATTAGGTATCAAAACCAAAGACAATGTTGAATCTAAGCTATTGGAAGTACAGCACAAACTAACCACTAGGCGATGAACACTAGTTTATTGTTAGCTATGAATTTTGCTTAAAGATTTAACAGCAACTACTAGTTATAGTTTATTTTAAATTGTTAGCAATGAATAATGTTACCTATATTAGTAACAATTAACAATGCTGAATATATAATGCTAAAACTAAGCACTCCTTGTTATTCTCGTCGTATTTTGAATTTGGTAGTTTGGCTTAATTGAAATTGGTGTGAACCAATTGTTTTTTTTAACTGTTTTTTTTTTTTTTTTTTTTACATGGGTATTTTTGACAGGTGGGATCATCGTACGGGTTTTTTTTAACCAGGGATGGGAGAGAGGGGGGGTTATTGCATGATATTTTTACCATAAAGAGTTTTACCACGGGGATTTTTGAACGAGAATCCAAAACAGGTTATTAACTAAAACTATGAATGGGTTGTCTCCGCTATACAGTCAACCCCCATTTTTCGATCAGGGTTTTTTGAAAATGGGTTTTGATCTTCCCAACCATTGCTGTAAGAGTATACAAAACACTTTCATGCTAAAAAGTAATTGATCATTTATTTGCAGAGTGTACGAATAAGCTTGCTCAATATAGATATTTTTTTTTAAATAAACTGGTTTATTATGAATATTCTTTCTTTTTAATATTAATTGACTTGAGTCACCTCTAAATACTGTCCAGAGGACTCAGGATTTCGCTTGCGTTATTATTTCATAAGTACGCTGAATTGGACAAATTTCCATATTATTTAATCAGTTTTAGATATTCACCCTATGCATCATTTTCAACGTGATATACTAACTTTATATACTTTTGCTTCCGTGTTTTTAAATTTAATCTACGGAGAGTACTACTAATATTTGACTTACTTTTTATTCGTATACAAACTTTATTTTATTTGTACAGCTAAATTGCTTACAGCGGACGATCAATGGACAGCCACCACAAAGGACAGAAATTGTCCGCTCTACCGAGCTGCAGATTGTTAAAATGAACTCTTAAAATTATATGGTTTAACAAATATTTTATTCGTCTACCAAGTAATGTATATAGCCAAACATTATTTATATTCATAAGTATTACAATTTATAATCAACACTTAATATATTGTATTGTATGGTTTTCTTTATTTTGATTTTGTTACCCAATACGCCAACATTTTCTTTGATTAGATAAGTTCAATGGAAAATAGAAAAAGGTGTAACTATTCTATATTCTATTTTAATATATTCTATATTTATCCACACCAAACAAAAGTATAAGAATCAGGAAAAGAAATAATTTAACTATAACTTAGTGAATTTGTTTTCATGTAGGTACATAGACATCTATGTAAGTTAAATTAAAAGATAACACCCTTTTCTATAATATTTTATAGTACTTTATGCGACAGTTATACCTACCTTATTATTTCGTACATTTACATAAATAAGTAAGTTATATAAACACTATAAGATTTTCATTTATGAAAAATTGATAATAATCTGAGATATTGTACCTTTATTAACGTTTCTTTAAAAATCTATCTAAATCCACAGCTAAAATAATAATGTAACGTTACAGCGAACGCTGATCGGCATTCAGGACACTTTTCCAGTACATATTCTGGGCGTATCTGTAGTTTTAAATTTAATCTATGGAAATTACTACCATTATTTGACTTACTTTTTATATACAAACTTTATTTTGTTTCAGCTGTTTGAAACTCAATTTAGTTTCATTTTCTATTTCTGTTCAAGTTTCTCAAAATGGGCTAGTCTAACCTGTTGCACTGGTTTTCTGTTAGATCAATCATAGAAAATATTAACTCAAGGGTAACTCATTTATTGGCATAAAAAATGTTGAGTTAAAAATCACTGAAGTAAAGAAATCTTTGCTAACATCGTTGACTTATTTTTGGATTATTTTTCTCTCTGACTTCCTCTGTAACTTTTAACTAATAAGTTTAAAGGAAAAATCGAGAAATATAAAACAAATATTTTATTTTCCGGTTGAATTATTCTTTACGAGTTTATCCCGAATTAATTAATTAAATTAGGTAGAAAAATGGCAACGTATAATTTACTTTTTATTCATTAATTTTTCTCAATTATTTTTGTTATATTTTCATCTCACTAAACAAACAATTGTAACACCAAACAATTCAATAATATTATAAGTAATACTTAATTATAACCCTAAACTATTCAATAAAAAAATTATATTACCTAATTGTAACACTAAATAATACAATACACTAAACCATTCAATAAATTTATTTAATAATATTATTTAATTGTCACACTACATCTCATCCTCTTTATCTTCTCCTACCTGTCTCATCATTAAAAAAATACTAATCTTTATTACCAAAAATATACATACATATACTGTGGTGGCAGGAAATTTCGGTCTGGAAAATTTGGTCTCGTAATTATAAATGGAGTCACAATATGTTAATGTAGTTTGTTGTATCCGCTAGTTTTTTGTACTGCACACTCCATGATTGTTCAATGACTTGGCAGGGGGTTTGGCGGGGTGGGGGGGGGAAGGAAGCCCCTCGTTACATCTAACTGATAGGTTTCAATTATACCTCAGGCCGAAAGTTCCGAAACTGAATTTTCTGCTCAAATATCATGTTATATAAATGTCAAAATTACTAATGTTACGTATCATTTTACAACGGTTAATGATGTCATCAATGCACTACACATTTTAGTATTCATAATCTCGAAGTTTTAAATTATTTTTCTTTAATAGATCGAATTTTTCGGGATCGAATCTATACAAATAGCATTTCAAATTTATGGTCACTGAGGCTTTATGTAATAATTGTCCCTCACTCCGCTTTTAATTTATTATTTTTAGATAAATAGAAGAAAATTCAACTTAGGTATTGAAACCATTTATTGAACTGATATCAGAATAATTTCATATCTCTGTTAATAGCTACTAGCCAAGCTTATTATTAGGTTAGTGTGACGGACAGACAGACACAAACCACTCTTATTGATGTACTAATTATTTAATCGAAAATAAATGGAACGAAAAATAAGCGACGTATGGCTACTCAATCGCTCACACATGAGTTGCCAGATGCTGCAACTTTACTAATTATTGTTGTTTTCTTCTTTTGATACTCACATATACAATACATTTAAAATAAAACATTTTTACTTGCAAATTAAGCTTCACAAAAATATCCAAATACAATAAAAAATATCTAGACGATATAAAACTAACCAAATCAATGCATTGACTTTAAATATAATGAATTAATAGAAATGATAACAATAAATGATTTGGAAGTATTTAAGTTATTACAATTAATTTAAGGAAAAATAATGTGATTTGAAGGTACGGCTTTCAAAGGTTGACTTGAGAATTTATTCTCTAAGATGTTCCCGTTGATTCTTCAACGGAACTTTTCTCTGAAATGAAAAGTATTATTTTTCATTACAGTGACACCGCAATTTGATATTTCAATAATAGGAGAAAAACAACAACCATCACCTCTATTTCTGTACTGAGTCAGTTGCCGATAAACCTGCTTCATCCTCTCTATGTTGGTGTGGCTCTGTCTGATGTGATCCACCATAGGCAGGGGGTAATGTTCACCTAGTACAATAAACAATGGTAAGTATTGTACATAGGCAGGGGGTAATGTTCACCTAGTACAATAAACAATGGTAAGTATTGTACATAGGCAGGGGGTAATGTTCACCTAGTACAATAAACAATGGTAAGTATTGTACATAGGCAGGGGGTAATGTTCACCTAGTACAATAAACAATGGTTAGTATTGTACATAGGAAGGGGGTAATGTTCACCTAGTACAATAAACAATGGTAAGTATTGTACATAGGCAGGGGGTAATGTTCACCTAGTACAATAAACAATGGTTAGTATTGTACATAGGAAGGGGGTAATGTTAACCTAGTACAATAAACAATGGTAAGTATTGCACATAGGCAGGGGGTAATGTTCACCTAGTACAATAAACAATGGTAAGTATTGTACATAGGCAGGTAGCTATAAAATTTAATTAGCAACCAGTATTGCACTTACCTATAATGCACTTGGCATACTTCTGTACTGTTTCACTAATTAGCAACCAGTGCACTGCACTTACCTATAATGCACTTGGTGTACTTCTGCACTATTTCACTAATTAGCAACCAGTGCAGTGCACTTAGCTATAATGCACTTGGTGTACTTCTGTACTGTTTCACTAATTAGCAACCAGTGCACTGCACTTACCTATAATGCACTTGGTGTACTTCTGCACTGTTTCTGGTGCCATCCAAGGTTCGTGAATATATTTTGTTGGTAAATTTTTCAAAACTGGCAGGTAAGTTCTGAAAAAAACATCAGAGAAAAATCTTGCAGTTATATTTAATAATTATGTTAGCAAAATCTCATCAACAAATAACTTGCAATGCACGTAACTTTTAAAGGGTATTAATTATTTACGTTAACGCGAGAAAATTATTTCAGCCATTCTGATATAAGTTGCAATTAAAAATATAAGTAGTTCTATTATTATAATCCAATTAGATTTATCTTCCAATGCGAACAGTTTTATTTTTACAGGGGGAATGATTTCAATAATTTATTTCATATTAATTAATGCGTTCTGCAAATAGTAATTGGCAGGTAATTAATACAGATGTAAATGAGACGAATCACAGGCAGTCTTTTTATGATCCCTACACAATTATTCATTGCATACTTTAAAGTTGGTAATTTCTATTAAAAATACAAAAAGAAATAATTCTTACAAAAGTGGAAAGGTACGCTTCGCGTGCAGCGATTGTTGTGATCATCGCTCAGCGATCATCGCTGAGCACCAGTTCAATGCTATTCCTATGGGGCTGATTTGCTACGAGAGAATATCGCTCAACACTTGTTCAATGTATTCCTGCGATGATTGCTGAGTGATGATCGCTGGACAATCACTGCAAGCCAAAGGTACCATTACTAAATGGTGTGTCTGACCTGATAAAGTCGCCATTGGGGTCTGCCTTCCTTCCGTACCTCACAGGACAATAACAGTGAAAGAACTGCTGGAAAAAAGAAGAGCAAGACAACCACATCCAAGAACCGGCATTCACTGACCAATCAGCGTCCAGCATCAACTCGTCAAACACCTGATTAATGAAATGTTAACGATGTAATACTCTGCATGAAGGCTGCTTCTCACATGTCAGTGACCCCTCCGGGACGTCACCGGTCCGTCTCCTCTCAGTGATTCAATGTCAGTGAAAAAACATATCGTTACTTTAATTTCAACGGACACATTCACACAGTACCGACTCCTCTCAGTAATTCAATGTCAGTGAAAAAACATATCGTTACTTTAATTTCAACGGACACATTCACACAGCACCGGCTCCTCTCAGTGATCACTGACCGGTGACGTCCCGGACGGATCACTGACATATGTGAAGCATCCTTAATAGATGATTTATATTGAATATACAAGGGACTTTAGAAAGCAGTTAGATAAGAGCTGAAGAAAGTTGATGTGAAAAACTAACTTTCTTATTCACTCATAATAACCAGTCAGCACGCAAATCAAATTAATCTTTGTGAATTTATCAGCTCGATATCACCTTCATTCCTTCTTCCCACGAAATCCAAAGGTCTCCTCGAGTGAGAAAGCAAGCGACAGCGTGTCTTGCCACGTTATGAATCCAGCCCTCTTTGCGCAACTGAGTCATGATGGCGTCAATCCACGGGAAGCCCGTCTGCCCCTGAGAACAAATATTATAATTTAAATTACAATTCAACTGGCAATAGCTGTAAATTATCGAAGAATGCAATAGTTAACTGCACACAGTAAAAAAGGCATGAGATATCGAAACTAAATTGAACTTTCACTGATGTTGAATTCATTCTTTTAACTTTCAATTTCTACATTCTAGTTAATATTCAAGACTATAAATGGTTTTATATTCTCAATACGATGAGAGTTCGGAGATATAGCATTTTATGTCGGTACACACATGAGCCCATTTAGCTAAAGCCTCAGCGTTCTTATCCCAAGGAATTTGTAAGCAGATTGGGTTTCCTTTCATTCTGTCGAAATTTGGATTATTTGTAGCTGCGGTGTAGAAGAATTCTCTCCATAACAGTTGTCCATGCAGTGAAACAGGAGCTGGAGCTTTCTTTATCTGAATAGAAAGTAATAATGCACTGAGAAAAAAAATATGAGTCAAATTGACTCAAAATTTGAGTTTTCAGCTTGTCCGAAAACCGGTTCAAAAATGTGAGTCAACTTGACTCATCCGTACATTTTACTCAAGAATATGAGTCATATTGACTCCTAATTCATTGTCAGATTGACTTAGGTAGAGTCAATCAAGAAAAAATACTCCAATATTGGAGTTTTGCAGCCTTGACTCAAGCTATGAGTCAGATTGACTCGCTATTATTTCTCAATGTGTAACTATTTCGAATCGAATTAGCACTATAGTCTAAGATTATAAGCTATCTTAAGCTACTCACCTTCATGTAAAGAGTCTAAGATTATAAGCTATCTAAAGCTACTCACCTCCATGTAAAGCTTATTAAGTTCGTAGTAGAACTTTCTTGGTGACAGACAACCAAATCGTAAGTAAGGAGACAGTCCTGTGGGACAAGCGTACAGAGAATGGGGACTCATCTTCGGTATACCAAAAGAAGCTACCTGAAACAGTTAATGTTAACCTGAAACAGTTAATGTTAACCTGAACCTGAAACAGTTAATGTTAACCTGAAACAGTTAATGTTAACCTGAAACAGTTAATGTTAACCTGAAACAGTTAATGTTAACCTGAAACAGTTAATGTTAACCTGAAACAGTTAATGTTAACCTGAAACAGTTAATGTTAACCTGAAACAGTTAATGTTAACCTGAAACAGTTAATGTTAACCTGAAACAGTTAGTGTTAACCTGAAACAGTTAATGTTAACCTGAAACAGTTAATCTTAACCTGAAACAGTTAATGTTAACCTGAAACAGTTAATGTTAACCTGAAACAGTTAATGTTTACCTGAAACAGTTAGTGTTAACCTGAAACAGTTAATGTTAACCTGAAACAGTTAATGTTAACCTGAAACAGTTAATGTTAACCTGAAACAGTTAATGTTAACCTGAAACAGTTAATGTTAACCTGAAACAGTTAATGTTAACCTGAAACAGTTAATGTTAACCTGAAACAGTTAATGTTAACCTGAAACAGTTAATGTTAACCTGAAACAGTTAATGTTAACCTGAAACAGTTAATGTTAACCTGATACAGTTAATGTTTACCTGAAACAGTTAATGTTAACCTGATACAGTTAATGTTAACCTGAAACAGTTAATGTTAACCTGAAACAGTTAAGGTTAACCTGAAACAGTTAATGTTAACCTGAAACAGTTAATGTTAACCTGAAACAGTTAATGTTAACCTGATACAGTTAATGTTTACCTGATACAGTTAATGTTAACCTGATACAGTTAATGTTAACCTGAAACAGTTAAGGTTAACCTGAAACAGTTAATGTTAACCTGATTCAGTTAATGTTAACCTGATACAGTTAATGTTTACCTGAAACAGTTAATGTTAACCTGATACAGTTAATGTTAACCTGAAACAGTTAATGTTAACCTGAAACAGTTAAGGTTAACCTGAAACAGTAAAGTTTAACAAAAAACCCAGGTTACAAAAATCGTAGATACAAAAAATCAGTGATACAATAAATCCGTTTTACACAAAAATCCAAGATACGAAAAAGTCAGAATACAAGAAATCAGTAATACAGAAAATCCGGGAATTTTATTAAAATCCGAGATTACAAGAAAAACGGGATTATAAATAAACCGAGATTACGAAAAAAATTAACAATTTAAAATATCTGATATTCTAACTTTCTCTCCAAGTGATGTTTACAATGAGATGATATGAGATAGAAGTCACTCACCCAGGCCTTTCTCTCCAGGTGATGTTTACAATGAGATGATATGAGATAGAAGTCACTCACCCAGGCCTTTCTCTCCAAGTGATGTTTACAATGAGATGATATGAGATAGAAGTCACTCACCCAGGCCTTTCTCTCCAAGTGATGTTTACAATGAGATGATATGAGATAGAAGTTACTCACCCAGGCCTTTCTCTCCAAGTGATGTTTACAATGAGATGATATGAGATAGAAGTCACTCACCCAGGCCTTTCTCTCCAAGTGATGTTTACAATGAGATGATATGAGATAGAAGTTACTCACCCAGGCCTTTCTCTCCAAGTGATGTTTACAATGAGATGATATGAGATAGAAGTTACTCACCCAGGCCTTTCTCTCCAAGTGATGTTTCAGTCTGCAAAGTGCCTCGGTTTCTCCTCCTTTCCAAACATTTGGTGTAAGTCCTGATGTTTCGAATCCTATCAGAGAAAACTTTAAATAATTTATGTATACGTAGAAGAATGTCTGATTTTGGAGCAGATACTCACCTAAATCTTCAAGGTTTGGAACTCCATATTTTTCATCATGGTCTTCTTCAGTTACTGAATGGTTTTTGGTGCTTTGAAGGTCCATTCTTGAGACCTGTGGAGAAACAACTATAAAGACTGAACAGTGGAACACAGTTGCACTTAGGTACATTATAATGCAATAATAACATTCAAATGGGTAACTATAAGAGTGGTAACTATAAGAGTGATAACTATAAGAGTGGTAACTATAAGAGTGGTAACTATAAGAGTGGTAACTATAAGAGTAGTAACTGTAAGAGTGGTAACTACAAGAGTGGTAACTATAAGAGTGGTAACTACAAGAGTGGTAACTATAAGAGTGGTAACTGTGAGAGTGGTCACTATAAGAGTGGTAACTACAAGAGTGGTAACTACAAGAGTGGTAACTACAAGAGTGGTAACTATAAGAGTGGTAACTATAAGAGTGGTAACTACAAGAGTGGTAACTACAAGAGTGGTCACTATAAGAGTGGTAACTACAAGAGTGGTAACTACAAGAGTGGTAACTACAAGAGTGGTAACTATAAGAGTGGTAACTATAAGAGTGGTAACTACAAGAGTGGTAACTACAAGAGTGGTCACTATAAGAGTGGTAACTACAAGAGTGGTAACTATAAGAGTGGTAACTACAAGAGTGGTAACTATAAGAGTGGTAACTACAAGAGTGGTAACTACAAGAGTGGTCACTATAAGAGTGGTAACTACAAGAGTGGTAACTATAAGAGTGGTAACTACAAGAGTGGTAACTATAAGAGTGGTAACTATAAGAGTGGTAACTATAAGAGTGGTAACTATAAGAGTGGTAACTACAAGAGTGGTAACTACAAGAGTGGTCACTATAAGAGTGGTAACTACAAGAGTGGTAACTACAAGAGTGGTAACTACAAGAGTGGTAACTATAAGAGTGGTAACTATAAGAGTGGTAACTACAAGAGTGGTAACTACAAGAGTGGTCACTATAAGAGTGGTAACTACAAGAGTGGTAACTATAAGAGTGGTAACTACAAGAGTGGTAACTATAAGAGTGGTAACTACAAGAGTGGTAACTACAAGAGTGGTCACTATAAGAGTGGTAACTATAAGAGTGGTAACTATAAGAGTGGTAACTACAAGAGTGGTAACTATAAGAGTGGTAACTATAAGAGTGGTAACTATAAGAGTGGGAACTACAAGAGTGGTAACTATAAGAGTGGTAACTACAAGAGTGGTAACTATAAGAGTGGTAACTACAAGAGTGGTAACTATAAGAGTGATTACTAGTAACTCACCTCCTCTACAGGTGCAGGCGGAAGTCCAATCGTCATCAGAATGTTTTGAAAAGTTTTGTATGTTAACGGAGTTTTTCCTCCCTTCTGCTCTAAGATCCTAAAGAAAATGGTGGAAAGTTTAATAACTTAGGTAGTTTATTCCTTCACATTAATCTAAGAAGAGAGGAATTTTGAAATTGGAATTACAGTTTTACAATAAATAACTGATTTAGGGTGACAAAATCTTGATTTACATTCAAAATAAACGATAAGAAAGTGTAGAGTTATCATAGTAAATATCTAACTAGCTAACCTCTTCAAGTCATAGAGAGTGTGCGATGTCCTCACTATAGTTGTTATAGCCATAGTCTGAGCTATAGTGACTATAGAGGCATCTCTCGCTTTGCCAAAAGGCTCGGGATCTTCTTCAAAGGACAACACGTTAGTCTGCCACTTCTGAGAAGATATTATAATTAGTTAAATCTAGAAGATATTGCACATTGAAATCAACAATAACTTCATTTATTGAAGTCGATCAATTGTATCATTCAATATAAACACTTTAGAACAAAAGTAATAAATCCAACCCGTTATATAAGTAATAATTAATTTTCGAGCATAAGGAAGAAAGAAATTGTTTCAAAGAAATATCTCTACTCGTCATTATTTGTTTCCAATAGATACCATTTATATTTCTTCTTAAATGACAAAATTTTACGTACTACAATTATTTTATTATTAGTTCAGATATTTAATTAGAGAGAGACAAACTACAGAATGAAATGGACTTTTTATATTGCATGAACCTTTGAAATGGGGGGCAATCTAGAACCTTTGAAATGGGGGGCAATCTAGAACCTTTGAAATCTAGACCTTATTTCATAGACATGATGAGTGTAACCTATGTATTATTACCCAGCTTCAATTTGAACATATGAATACCTAGAACAAGACGATAAATATCATGCATTTTTAAAATATTAATTCCGAGAAATAATGGAGTTGAACTTTGAAGGTACGGAAATTTCGATACAATTCAGCTGTTTCTTGTGATAGTACAAGGAGCTTCAAGTGAATTAAAATACCATACAGTAGATAATGAAAATAACTTAGCTATACCTAGAAGATATTGCATATCATTAACTAAATATATCTATAAGTGTTATACTTCATCTTCCATTCAACCTCTAGAGTCTAGAGCAGGGGTGGGCAAATGTTGTGTTTTTCAGTGCCGAAATATGGAATCAAAGTGCCGTTACCATTTTCTTTTCGTTTTTTAAATTACAGGGGATACTGAGTAATTAAAATGAGGTGGTAGATTATATTGAGGTACGGACAATCGTACATATTTTGCACATAAATATTGGTAGTATATATATTATTCGAATTAAAATTAATTAATAAATGATATTTAATTATACTTTTCATTTTTCATGTGAAAATAATTAACAATAAAAAGTAAAACAAATTATTTTGCATAAGTAATAAAAACTTATTAACTAATTCATAAAATCATACGATAAATGACAATGGCTACCTAACTTATTAAAAAAGGGAATTAAAAATGATTGCACAAATTCTTACCAGTGTAAGAATAACTGATCTAGACAAAAAGAGTCAGAGGTAATTTTTTTAAACACCAGCTTTATTGTAACAATAAACCAAAAATACCTTATTAATTAACGGATAAAATTGACTATAAAAGTATCAAGGTCATTACAAATATACTGTTCTTCAATAAGTTGAGCATCCTCTTTTATATTATCCTCGTAATTTATAAAGCAGTCAGGGCTAAAAGTTCTAAATTTTCTTTGGGAGAAAATAAAGCACCTTTTCCCTGGTGGGCACGATTGCCACTCTGAGTGCCAAAATAGCACTGAGTGCTGCATGTGCTCACCCCTGGGACTCTAGAGTCTAGAATTTACTTTTCCTATTGCTTTGAAAACCTAAGATGGGTAGGTATAACCTAGTGTTAGTTCTTCACCTAGAATAAGATGGGTATAACCTAGTGTTAGTTCTTCACCTAGAATAAGATGGGTATAACCTAGTGTTAGTTCTTCACCTTGAATAAGATGGGTATAACCTAGTGTTAGTTCTTCACCTTGAATAAGATTGGTATAACCTAGTGCTAGTTCTTCACCTTGAATATGATAGGTATAACCTAGTGCTAGTTCTTCACCTTGAATAAGATGGGTAGGACATTTGCTGGTTGTCCTCGTACCACAAACAGACGGGATTTCATTCTCCTCAAAGAGTTGTCCAAATCAGTCAAAGATTGTAACAGAAACCTTTGAAAAAAAGTAAGAGAGTAAAACCTAAACTGAACCTTCTGTTAAAATAATTACGAAGTATATTATATATAGTAGAATATATAACAATACCATATTTGTCAAAAGTTTAGGAAATATTAACCTATTTTTTAGTTACTAGCAATCTTTTTAGCAACTAAAAGTGTTCTATTTAGTTCATTATTGATTTCGTAATTGATGATATTATTTATTTGTAATTAATACAATTTTGTACAATTTACAGTACATACAATAAAAAAGGTCTAATATATACTTTTTGACAGGTACTGTATGAAATTATGATTTAAATTTACTTAGCACATATGTAGGTAGTAGGTACTATCAAATAAAAGAGTTTCCGCATGATGTTAATTTAAAAATAACATTTTTCAAATTTCCTATTATTTACAAACACTACAAAATTGTCATCGTGTACACAAACCAATTATAAATTATCTACAAGCATTATAATTAGTAAAGTTTTTAATTGGAAATGTGAAATTAGTACCTAAACTGTAAAAAAATCATTATGTAAACACTTTTAATTGACCGTACCTGATACACGTGACTAGTTTTATAAATATAACAATCCTTTTTTTATAGCTATAACAAACTTTGATTAATGAATTACCTCCATTTGTTCATACCAACGTTAGAAGAGCCAGCAAACCAAGGATCTAAGATATAAATGCAACGAAAAGTCGTACATCCTTTAATAGATTCCTTTAGTGCTGGATTGTCATGGAGTCTCAAACCTTTTCTGAACCAGTGCACCACGTGGACCATTCCTTCATAACATTAATCAATGAAATTTAATGTTAGGTACAGAGATATGATTTAGGTACTGCAAATCGTAGAGCATAATGTTGATTAACTCACTTGCATCATATTCAGTTTGAGTTGAAATAGGTTCCGCAGCGCTGGGTTGTAGAGTTCGATCTTCACTTAGAACAGAGTGTAGTCCGCCATCCAAAGTACAAAATCCATAACTTTCTCTACCAAAAGACTGTGAGTGATTTAACCGAACTTCTTCTTTCATTTGATCTAAAGAAGTTGCATGTTGTCTTGTGTCGCCGGGAATGTTTTCCTCAGATTTCGAATCTGAAAAGTGTCCACATTGACTACTTGTACCTAGTAAGGTTTCTAAGAGTGAGATCTAGTGACCACGCAATGTTCTTTATTCTGCTTAAATACTTACCTAATTCACGATCATCACCAGATATTGTAGTTTGTGTCGTTATGCCACTACTTCTTTCAGAAGTTATTTTATCGAGAAGATGAAGTTTTGAATAATTTGAACGGTTATTCTTGCCCGATGACTTGTGAATGTTCAGAGTTTCTAGAACAGCTGTTGAGGTCATAGATCTGTTATGAGTTGCCTTGGCTTTATCTTTTTTGGGGCTGTACTTCACATGTTCGCTTTGAATGTCATTTCTTATAACTCTAGCATCACCCACCAGCACTCGTCCAGAGAGAGGTTTGCCACTTATCATCGTAATGCCTGAAGGAGTAAAACATTAGGTGGCCGGAAATTTCAGTCTTGGAAATTTCGGTCTGGAAAATTCGGTCTTAGAACTTTTGGTTTCAGAATGAATGATGATTATTATGAAACTCTCAACATAAATGATAGTTATGTAGTTTTCTGTATCCTCTAGTTTGTTGTACTTCGCACAATATGATTGTTTGATAATCTGCAGCGGGATGGGGGGTGAGGGGGGGGGGAGGGGGTTTTGGGGTGGTACGCTCCCTGATTCATCTAACAGATAAGTTTTTGTTTATACCTCAGGCCAATAGCTCTGAGACCGAATTTTCCTAGAACCAAAACATTATCATCCTTATCATCTATTCAATAGTCGAAGCATTATCAACAATGTTTCACCTGTCATTGTATCGGTGTTAATAGTGGAAGGAGTACGCGCTAGATCAGGGGACGGAGCGTACAGAGGAATCTCACTAAAGTCTCCCGCACAAGTGACTTTCATCGACTGGAACTCTGCGTACATCGGTCTGTTTGACATCAGTGTGTCGTCCATGGAAGACTTCCTTGGTTCTAATTTATCATCAAATTCTAAAGAGTTATCACGAGTCACTGCCATGGCACTGGACTTTGTTACGAACATACTCTGTAAAGTAGACAACAGTCACTTGCTTCGTCAGACTAGCTGGAAATATTTCGTGATAAATATTCTAACATTAAATAGAAATTAATTAAATGAATAAATATTTGCTGAGGTTGGAATAGAAATCAAATTTTCAATTAGTAAACTCTTAATAATAATAATAATAAAATAATTTCATAATAATTGTACCACACATAAGGTTCGTGCCCTCAGATTTAAATAAAGTAATTAATTAAATAATGACATAATATTATAGAGTACAAAAATTTAGTGTTAATGAAAGCAGTAGTAAAGAATTCATTAAAACTAAAACTGTTTATTTTAAATAAATTCTAATTTAGTAAATGGAATACATTTTTGTAAACTCATATCAATTCAATAATCTTCATGAGTGTTAATTCGACAATTTGAATCTGCCTTTTCACTTATTTTAAACCAACACACCATATTAATTATAATGACCTTTAAATATGTTCAATGTTGCACCGTCAGTGCGTATTATAATCTGCCAATAGATTACTACTTTATAATAAGTGGAGAAACTTTTTCTTGTCTACAGTGAAGCACATTCTTACACTGAGAGTCACAAGTTACTACTGACGCAAATAGGAGATACCTGAGACGTCATGCCTCTAAAGGGCCGTACAAACAAAGGGGTTTTTAAGTCTTTCCACCAGACTTTTTGTTAAGCTCCTCCTACTTTTGAGAAAATAAGAAAGAACAATTAAATTATTATTTATTTCAGTTGGTATCCATGATAACTACAGGTATCATGGATACCAACTGAAATAAATAATAATATATATCTTTTTTTCTTCTATGATTCAAAAATCTTGTGGAAAAAGTAGGAGGAGCTTAGCAAAAAGTCTGATGGAAAGACTTAAAAACTCATCTCTAAGGGGCCGTACACACGTAGGGTTTTTTAAATCTTTCCACCAGACTTTTTGCTAAGCTCCTCCTACTTTTCCACGAAAATATAAGAAAAAAATTATTTAATAATTGTAAATTTCAGTTGATATTCATGATACCTGCAGGTATCATGAATACCAACTGAAATAAATAACATTTATATCGTGTTTTCATATAATCTTGTGGAAAAAGCAGGAGGAGCTTAGCAAAAAGTCTGGTTAAAAGACTTAAAAAACCCTACGTGTGTACGGCCCTTAACAAACTAATAGATTCACTAGCATTTAGCTTCTTGCTATACCTTCATAGAAGAGACTGCAAAGAATCAGGTCTTTGAGTGCGGAAGGCATAGTTAGTAGGCATTTCTCATGCTTCTCTCCACGTGACTTTAGCAATGTTGTCAAGTCTCAAAGTTGCTCCACATAAATTCACTATATGACAATATCTATTACCCTGTGGAAAAAAAGTTAGTAACCAATAAACTCAATATCTATTCCCATCTATAAAAAAAGAGAAAGTTACTCCCCAAAAACTCAATATCTATTCCCATCTATAGAAAAAGAGAAAGTTACTCCCCATAAACTCAATATCTATTCCCATCTATGGAAAAGAGAAAGTTACTCCCCATAAACTCAATATCTATTCCCATCTATGGAAAAGAGAAAGTTACTCCCCATAAACTCAATATCTATTCCCATCTATGGAAAAGAGAAAGTTACTCCCCATAAACTCAATATCTATTCCCATCTATGGAAAAATAAAGTGTGATCGTTTCCTTTCACTCCAGCGGAAGGTTTTCCATCACTCTAATGGTTGTTTTGTACTACCAAGGCAATAAGAATTTATTCCTGGGATATCATGGGATATCAAAGGAAATTCCTGGGATATCAAAGGAAATTTCTTGGATATCAAAGGATATTCCTGGGATATCAAAGTTTATTATTCCTGGGATATCAAAGGAAATTCCTGGGATATCAAAGGATATTCCTGGGATATCAAAGTTTATTATTCCTGGGATATCAAAGGAAATTCCTGGGATATCAAAGGATATTCCTGGGATATCAAAGTTTATTATTCCTGGGATATCAAAGGAAATTCCTGGGATATCAAAGGAAATTCCTGGGATATCAAAGGAAATTCCTGGGATATCAAAGGATATTCCTGGGATATCAAAGTTTATTATTCCTGGAATATCAAAGGATATTCCTGGGATATCAAAGGAAATTCCTGGGATATCAAAGGAAATTCCTGGGATATCAAAGGATATTCCTGGGATATCAAAGGATATTCCTGGGATATCAAAGGATAATTCTGTGATATCAAGGGATAATTCTGTGATATTAATGGAATATGCACTAGTAACGACAACTGTGGAAATGTACTTCATCGGAAATCATTTGGTAAAGAACCAAATCCCAGAACACAAAATCTTGTCTAATGTACATTTCTTTAGCAAGTGCCGTTCTTGTTGTACAGTCAATAGGTTTGGTTCTCGGAAAATTTTGAGAATTGAAATGGAATTTATAAACTTTTCATCAAAATTCGTTTCATAGATCCATGACCATTCTTGAAAATATTAGGTACCAAACCGTCTAAGAGAAGTCTTGAGAATATATTTGAAATAGTTGACGGTAGGCTATGGATACAAACAGTTGGCTAATGTTCTATTGTTCTTTTCATTTTTTCGGTTGACTTGAACCTATTGTGCCATTTTTGATAAGCTTATTAGAAGATGGAGTTACTTATCAATAGGGTTGTGACAATATGCGTTTAAAATATTAGATCCTGAAAATATTAAACGATCTTAAATGATGTTTAATACTTTATTCCGCTGGTTTAGAACGTTTCAATACTGTTTAATTCTCTCCGTCTATAATATTTTCAAGATCTATGATTTTAAACGCACACTGTCAATCAAATCTCTGAGTACGATGCTATCTCTATTCCATTTCTGATATAGAGTACGACATCTCAAAAAATACATTGTTATTTTGTTGTATATTTCATTATAACATAGTTAAATAAATATACATAATTACGTATATTATAAATGAAATAAATACCATCGTAATTCAAATCGAACTACTGCGGAAGTTACTAAAATGTACAATGTGGAACATATACGATTATACACACTGTTTTATAGAGGCACTTTGGAGGATGAAACGGAGGGCTGTGATTGGCTAGCAGTCACGTGGCCTCCATGCAATGTTGCCACATTTCTACCGTATTAAATACGCTATTCATGAAACAATAATTTGCATAAAAAGCTTATGTTAATAAGTTAGTGACGTAATTGTTAATAGGTGGTTATAATTAGCTGAAAATTCTCTTCCATTCAGCACAAACATTTTTCAGGGTAGCAGTAATAGTAAAAATAATATTCTACACTACTTTCGCAAATTTATGTTTCTAAAGTTTTTTGTGCTGCCATCTGGTTTCAAAGTGGTAAATAGAATTGAAATATTGTATGGACAATCAAGGTATTTTGTGTACGTGACGTCATAACAGCAACACTCTAAAATCATATTTAAGACAATTGAAGAGAGTGAAATTATAAAAACAAAATTTTAATGTTTATTTTGTAGTGATCACTAGGGTTGAGACAATATGCACTGCATATTATGCAGTGTATGCACATAAAAATTTAGTGCATATTCGCTGGAAATATGCGTTTCATAAAATGCATATGCATTTTATAAATTGCATATGCATTTATAAAACGCATATGCAAAATAAATGCATTTATAAAACGCATATACAAAAGATATGCAGAAAATAATTTTAATTAAAAAAAAATTAAACGTATTTCAGTTAAGTAGACATTCTAGATTTCCATCTATTTCTCGAAATAGGCTGTTACTAAGAAGCCCATGTATTTTTCACCAAATGTTTTTTTATTAATTGTAGAAATTATAAATCACTGAGATGTAGAATGAAAGTTAATATCTTTTAATTGTGAATTTTCATATATTAAAACACTTCTTATAACGTCTGCTTCAAAGTACATTAACAAGTCATAAATATGAAGCATCTTTTATACAGGTAAAGCTCGTACAGCGCCCGATCTTTAAACGGTCACCCACTAAAAAAAGATCAAAATTATTCGTTCTTCTGACCATGCAAATCCTACAACGGCCCCTCAAATAATATTATTTATAATTTAACAAATATTTTATTAGTTTACCTAGTATCTAGTCAAAAATTGATTATAATCAGTGGTATTACAATTTAAAACCAACACTTAACTTATTGTTTTTTCAGTAATTTGATCTTGTCAACCTATTCCTCCACGTTTTCTTTGATTAGAAAGTTCTAAAGAAATTAAAAAGGTGTAACTATTCTATATTATATACTAATATATTTCTCATTTATTTACACCAAAAAAAAAAAAAATCCAGTAAAAATCAAGATATTAAATTAGTTATTTTTATTTTGTTTTTGGTTTAATTAACGAAATATACCATCAAAGAAAACTCCCAATTACAATTGGCCTTATTTCAAAGAAATTAGAACATATAAAGCTAAACTGAACGCATACGGTTGAGCATATATAACGCTAACCTGAACGTATGAAAAGCATATTTTAAGCATGAAAAAGCATATTTTAAGCATAAAGAAATATATTTTTAAGGCATAAAATGCATATATATATATATGAAGCATAAAAACCTATTTATCAAGCTTAAAGCATAAAATCCTAATTTTCATAAAGAATATTGTCACTTTTGAGATTGACCTGCCTCACGCCTCAATTTTCTCTATTGTTGCTGGAATTACTGAGAATGTTGAATCAAAGAACGCAAGATATATTTTCATCATTTCTCTGCTCTGTAGAAGTTTTTGAAGTTCTCTCTAATAATTATCTGGAATATTAAGAAGCAGAGTTCAACCAAGTTCCCCACCTCGATATAACCTAATCTATAATATTTAAATTTTTGAAGTAGAATAAATATCTAGCTCTTATTCATTCGCCTGATGTTTATCATTTATTTATTTAGAAGTTTATCATTAATCAATTTATTTTAATAAGCACTTTTTATATGCATATAAAATAGAAATTCCATGTGCAAATAGAAAATGCATATGCAAAATAAAAAATGCATATGCATTTTCTATTTGCATATGGAATTTCTATTTGCATATTATGCATTTCAAGATTTGCATATGCTTTTTTTATATGCATATGCATTTTTTCACCAATATGCAAGATATGCAAAGTCACAACCCTAGTGATCACCTTATTCCACTACATAATACTCCATACTTCAGGACATATTTAGCAATTCTGCAACATCATTTTTATTTATACAATTAACAATCTACAAGTAATTGTGCTACTGTCAAACGTAATTATAATAACTGGTAATCATTGCAGCATTTATAACTAGTATCCCATATAGGATTCATATAATAGTACAATTCATTCATATTAACTCGATTTGTGACACCAGTTCACAAAACAAAACAAAATATTATGCAGCAACGCCTTTAGTACCACAGTAGCATAACATAAAATTTGAGTGACATAATAATTGAGTGATTTGTGACCATGACGTAATCAAGGAAAAAGGTTTTAAGAGAAAATAAAGGGTTCATCACTTTAAAAAACTGAAAATATCTATTGCAATTAATATACAGTATATAAGAATTTTACGCTCTTAAATTGTCTTAAATATGATTTCAGTGTTACTGTTATGACGTCACGCACACAACATACCTTCATTATCCTTACTATAATTCAATTAGATGGCCGTTCAAAAATCTTTTGAAACAGAATTTTGTGAGAATAGTGTATCTATTGTAGTATAAAATCATTCTACATTGTGTTAGGAATTGTATCGGCTGCCTATAATTCCTATAAATTTTAATGTACGTACCTACCTACAGGCCAAGAAAAGTTTATTAGAAATTTTTTTTGACAGCTTATTAAGTTCACATTTGCAAAAGTTAATTCTTGTAGATATTTTTTTAAATTGGTCTTAGTACAGGACTACAAATTTGTGAGATTTGAAAATTTTAAAAAACTCAGGAAAAATAAAAGTCATACTATTTATACTGTTTGTAGATACTTTTATTATTTTGTAAATAAAATATAGATATATCTGTAGACTAATTTATCATAGGACTTATTTAGAAGGACTTCTAACAAAAAGAAACACTTCTAACAAACTGGAGTGCATCTAACAACCAAATGTCACTAACAAACTAACAATCAACTCTCCCTTGCAAACAAAATAATAAAACTTAGTAAATTATGAATCATTTCTTCGCTTTGCACAACCTAATAAGCGAGAGAAAGACTGTTGATGAGGAGGAACTGGAGTGAGTAACTTAGAGCGGAACTTATCGAACTGTTCAGTGTTAAAGAAGGTACATTTTATAATAACCTGCTAAAACATGGAAACCGTTCAAATAACTCTTAACTAACTCCGTAATTCTTAGTCAGAGATAAAAAAGAGAGACAAAGTCAGAGAGACCAATGTACTTTTGAGACATAATTAGTCAAGTTGACTAAGAGAATTAGTCAACTTCACTAAGAAAGTTAGTTAATTTTACTAAGAGAGTTAGACAATTTTACTAAGAAAGTTAGTCAAGATGACTAAGAGAATTAGTCAAAGGAGCAGAATGACATCATCCGTTGTAAATAAAGAATAACTAAATAGTTCCATCCATTAAATGGACAACTATTGGAATGTATAGTAAGAAGGTACGTATTGAGCATTAAATGAAAGTACATACTGCATAAAATATACAACTAATTATCAATGGAATATAATGAGTAAATAAAGTCACACTTATATGCAGAGTTATCAGATCTCAAGGAGGATTTAGTAGCTAGGGGGTTTAACGTCTGCTTCGGAACCAAAGGCCATATCGCTGACGTCAAAAGGAAATTGAGTACAAGGGACTGGAAGAAGCAGTCAGAAAGTAATGTGGCTCCATGAACAAAGTCACCTACCACCGTCGATGAAAATGCTCATGGATGCAGAAAAGCTACTCCGTGAATGCAGTCACTTTCCAAGGAATGTGACGAAAAGCGACGCAAGCACCGGTGGCTGCACTCACGGATGGAAGAGGAAAATGAAGAGGTGATAGTAAATGAAGCCTACGAGTCTACCTAACACAAAATCTAAGACCTCGTAGTTGAAGAGCATAATCCTAGCGCTATCCTCTAAAACTGCATGTAGCGTTAAAAAATGATAAAACACAATCATAATCACAACATTTGGGAGTCTAGGGAACCCCCCCCCCCCCCCCCCCCTTCTCTACAATTCGCCAGAGACAGCTTTAGAAGAGAGTAAGGTATAAATATTAAAACTATCCTGAAGAATAAAACAATTAAATATTGAATCACATAAAACGTTAGTGTAAGTTCTGCTTCACAGCACAAATAAGCAAGAAAGTTACATATCAATTATTTAGAAAATACAAATTTCTAAACTGTCCACCAATGAAAAAGAATTTACTCTTAATAACAAACTAATTCTTCTTGAAAGATAAAAGTTAAAAAAGGTGATCGCTTTTCACATGTAGAAAAATAGAACACGAATTTAACAGGGTTTTTTAAGTCTTTCCACCAGACTTTTTGCTAAGCTCCTCCTACTTTTTCCACGAGAATATAAGAAAAAAACTATATAATTATTTTTGGTGGTATCCAACTATTCTAACTGAAATAAATAGTAATTATATCGTATTTTCTTATATTCTCGTGGAAAAAGTAGGAGGAGCTTAGCAAAACGTCTGGTGGAAAGACTTAAAAAACCCTACGTGTGTACGGCCCTTTTAACAACAGACATAATGAATAGACTGCAGTGGCACGCACCTACTGCACAACTACGACCGTGATGAACAAAAAATTGCTCTGAATTTAGAAATCATCTCCATGGCTTATTTATAACTTCAAACTACATTACTAACAAAATAACAACATTAACTGTCTACATGTAAAACTAAAGACAGAAGAACTGAAATACACAACCAGAAATATCTCACTAGTGTACTCTTGGTGGTCAGAAATTTAAGCTTAGTAATTTTAGTCTCGGAACTATAGGTGTCTGAATTAGAAACACTCAGCCAAGGTTCAATTGAGCGGTATAGCGTTACTACCTTCATTATATATATTATGAAATTGACCTCTGATGCCGCCCTTTTGAACCTCCATGCCAGGTCATTACGCAATCATGAAGTGTGCAGTACAACAAACTAGCGGATAACTACAACAAGCTACATTACGGCCATTTACGTCGAGAGTTTCAATTAGTTTTCATTTATTTCTTGTTATCTTTGCTGAGTTTTTCAAAGTAACATTCGTATATTTATAAATGAATAAAGATTATTTTGAAAATCCTAACACATATGGCCGTTATACAATTTGTTGTATCCGCTAGTTTGTTGTACCGCACAATTCATGAACGTTTGGGGGGTTGGGGCGGCACGCCCACCGTTTCATCTAACTGATAACTTTTTATACCGAAAGTTCCAAGACCGAATTTTCCTTGAAGTTGTACTGGTGCTTCTACTCTCTTCTTTTGGGTTTTGGTGCCGTGGCGGGGGGAAGGGGACGAAAGCCTCCGTACTCTGGAGTTGGCTGAGGTGATTGTTTGTACTCTTTCTGAGTCACTGAGCGAATGCTGGAGTCTGCTCTCACTGACCGACTGCTGGATTCTGCTCTCACCGAGTTCTCCAGATCGTGAGCAGAGTTATAAATTTTGAAGTTGGGATAGTGTGTCGTGACAGAGGGAGCCACAGGCTGCTCAGTTGTAGAGTAGGAGGCAATGAGTTTCTCAATGGGAGAGACAGGCAAGGGACCGGAGTCACTCTCATTGGAGAAGTGATCTGAGGACTGTCTGTTATTCTTTGAGGGAGAGGAAGAGTAGTCTGTGGGAGTGTGTAGAGAAGCAGTAGGGGAGGGACTGCCGTGGGAGGAGGTAGAACGTCTGTTCTTATTGTACTGTTGCACTCTACCATCAAAAGAGAAATGTTCTTTGGCTGGATGTGCGATGTGGTGTTTGGACTCGTAGTAAGTTGAAATCATCACTTGGATTGGAGAATCTCTTGAAGAAGACTTACGAAGGTACACATCATTGTTGGGGGAGTCTCTTGGAGAAGACTTACGAAAGTACACATCATTGCTAGGGGAGTCTTTTGGAGAAGACTTACGAAAGTACACATCATTGCTAGGGGAGTCTTTTGGAGAAGACTTACGAAGGTACACATCATTGTTGGGGGAGTCTCTTGGAGAAGACTTACGAAAGTACACATCATTGCTAGGGGAGTCTTTTGGAGAAGACTTACGAAGGTACACATCATTGCTGGGGGAGTCTCTTGGAGAAGACTTACGAAGGTACACATCATTGCTGGGGGAGTCTCTTGGAGAAGACTTACGAAGGTACACATCATTGCTAGGGAAGTCTTTTGGAGAAGGCAGTTGAGGAGGCATATTAGAGTGAGGAGGAGAGTCAACCTTACTAAAGTGAGGAGGAGAGTCAACCTTACTAAAGTGGGGAGGAGAGTCAATCTTACTAGAGTAGGGAGGAGAGTTAATCTTACTAGAGTAGGGAGGAGAGACACTGGCTGACCCATTATTAGTTCTGGACTTTTGTGACAATTCAGATAATTGACTAGAGAATTCATAAGTCGGAATATCTTTAGAAATACTTCTAGAAGTTTCACTGTATTCGTATGTGGGTATTTGATTCACTAAGTCACTATTTATTTTCTTTGGAATGTGAGGGGAATGTGGAAGGTCTCTAGGAGAGTTGGGCAAAGAATTCCCACCTCTTGATATATTATCTCCATCTATTCTTAGCTTTATTTTATTGGCATCGTAAGCTTTGGAGCTCTCATTAGCGTCTACAGTCGAACTTATTTGTAAAGTAGGAAAACTGTTAACAACCTTTTGTGAAGTATCTAAAGAATTATTTACATTAGTGACATCGTTAACAACAGCTAATTCATCCTTAAGATTCCCTTGAAGCGCATCTTCATTTATCAGTTCACAAGTGGAGATAAGTTGATGGTCAGTCTCTTGCGAGTAAGGCACGTACAGACGCACTGTGTCAGGTGTGTCCCCAGAAGCTTTAGGTGTCACAGGCCCAGAGAAGTCACAGTCTCTAATAAGAGTGCTCTGACTCACAGACAGTTTGCTGGGTCTGCATAGTTTGCCAGTCTCCTCTTCACTGTCACTGTGACTCACTCCGTTCGTCTCCTCAACATTGTAACATCCACTGTCGCTGTAGACAGAGCGCCTGGAAACCTCCTCGGTCTTCCCCTCATCACTCTTCTTCTCAGAGAGTTTCAGGTGGTTGACGTGGTGGTCACTAGAGCTGGTGTTGAGGTGAGAGGGAGATCTTAACGGAGAGAGCAGTTGACAGTTGGATGAGGAGACCAGAGATGTCTGGTCAGTGTCTACACGCTTACCTGAAAAACACAAACATATTAGAAACTAGAACGGGCACTCGTATAGCGCATACCTTCGCCACCGCTTAAATTGATGTTGACCTTTTCGTGACCTGCTTGCTCCCAAAATCTTATCAAATGTTCCTGAATAACGGCCAATTGTACCACAGAATTTCAGGCGATTTGGTCAAAGACTGTTCGAGTCATGTGTGTAACAAGATGACAAATAAATAAATGCCGCTAAAAATATATCCTTCTGCATTATACAAAGGTGACTTCACCCTTCATGTGAAAAGAGAAGATCTTAACTTGAACCATTACCTACCAAAGGACTTCAAGAACTATATTCTATTGTAAGAAAACTTACCGAGAGTTAGAGAGCTGAGGGTAGATAGATCAGGAGCAGAAGTGAGAGAAGTATCCAGGGAGACTCTTGAGCCAGCTAGCGTGTCTGCAGTGCTGTGAGCCACAGTCACTGACCGACTCACTCCTGCACTGCTGACGTCATCTATGCTGCGGTCCAGAGACTCAGTGGATCCTGCACCAACAATAGAACATATTAAACCACTGGGCACTGAAGCTACACAACTATTTGCACTAGAATTAGAATGGTAAGTTACACTCACCCTGCAGTACACTTTTTCTCCTCATTTCCTCCTGCTTCTCAATAAGTTGCTGAGTAAGGTGCTTCTCTTTGGAGTCTGGCGTTTCTCTCACACCAACTTCTTGCGATAAAGAGGGGGGGATAAAAGTACCTGAAAATGGTAAAAAAAACTATAAGTATTTATAGAAATAACTAGAGGAGACATTTTCAGTCCCACTAACGCACTATCTAACCCAGTTTCTTCACATTTTTATAATACTTAGGAGTGGCTTCTGGTTATGTTCTATAGTTTAGGACCACCTACCAATATCAGTATAGAGTAATGGGATATAAGGTTATTTGGACGATATATGAGAACAGTCATCTTCGTTCACATGTACTCTATTTTACTTGTTAACCCGTAGCTACATGGAGGGTGTCCTTATTTTGGGACAGCAATCTGTGGATGTGGCACATCAGCAAAGTTACAGTTAAGTTATAAGACGTGTCGTGTAATGTATAATAGGATGAAACATATAAATGATATAATGTTTCATCATCCTTATAAATTCAGAAGTAAATTAAATTTTCATTGAATTTTAAATCTTATTTTCGAATAAAATGAATTCAGTGAAATGTGACGCTCGGTTAATTCAGTACCAGAAATAATATTTAAAAATAACTTAAGAAAAAAGAGAATTAGTTAATTGAGCCACTGTAGAAATGGCCACCAAACATACAAATAGATTTGGATTAAAATATTAGATAAAATAATCATGAAATTTTTTGGAGAAAAACTTTCAAATTGAGAGCTACAATTATAACAGTATAAAATGCATATCATTGAAAGTAGAAAATAACTATAGTTATTTCTCAGTTTGTTATAATACATAAGTTTGGTGAAGTTATTAGAGAGAATAATTCGTATATAGTCATTTCATGATCAAAATATTGAAATAGTAATAAGAGACAGTAGAGTCTAGACACAAACAATATTTTTATAAATTGTGTAGACCATTGCTATAATAACTCACCAAAGGACAATGCAGGCAATTGCAGTGTACAGACCATTGCTATAATAACTCACCAAAGGACAATGCAGGCAGTTGCAGTGTACAGACCATTGCTATAATAACTCACCAAAGGACAATGCAGGCAGTTGCAGTGTACAGACCATTGCTATAATAACTCACCAAAGGACAATGCAGGCAGTTGCAGTGTACAGACCATTGCTATAATAACTCACCAAAGGACAATGCAGGCAGTTGCAGTGTACAGACCATTGCTATAATAATTCACCAAAGGACAATGCAGGCAGTTGCAGTGTACAGACCATTGCTATAATAACTTACCAAAGGACAATGCAGGCAAATGCAGTGTACAGACCATTGCTATAATAACTCACCAAAGGGCAATGCAGGCAGTTCATCTGTGGGAGGAGCTTTTGGTATGCATTGTTTACTTTTTCGTAACTCCTCTAAGCTTTTGCGAACACTCTGAATGAATTCATCCTCTGGAAACCCAAAGTCCAAAGATAGTCTGCAAAGATTGACCAGAATTACACACAACGACACCAAAAACTACCCTTCAATGCAATTGTAAAGAAATGATAGGTAGGTACCTTTTCTGCATAAAATCCAGTATACTATCCATATCCAAGAGTTGAATTGCTCTCCTGTGCAGTTTGAGGATGGTGTAACCAGCAGCTAGTAGCAAACTATCACCTTCCAACAGGTACACGTCCCAGAGTCTCAGACACAGAGGAAAGGGAACCTAAAGAACAAACTCAAATTAGCTATACCATTTCAACCACTAATAAAATAGACTCGTCTTTCGAGAGCTGAGGAACAAACTCAAATAACATATCTAACCACTAATAGCTACACCAAAATTCAAATTTTCTCACTAGCAACATTTGTTTGATAATTTATTGCTCATGTAGCTAGTTGCTTAGTGCAGTTCCCTATGAGCTCTCACATACACAGAAGGATACTTGATCTGTAAGTGGTCCTGCCAAACTATCCAACAACAACAACCACCAAATAGCTAGATTGAATATATTCAACAACTGGCTATCTAGGTCTAAACAAACAGTATTGCTTTAGAAAATAATAAATATATAGCTAGCTACTACATATTATTTTTTCAGAGAAATCCTATTCTGGAATATTCCGAGTGGAACTTTCCGCAGTGGAATCTTCCTCAGTGGAATCTTCCTCAGTGGAATCTTCCTCAGTGGAATCTTCCTCAGTGGAATCTTCCTCAGTGGAATCTTCCTCAGTGGAATCTTCCTCAGTGGAATCTTCCTCAGTGGAATCTTCCTCCGCGGAATCTTCCTCCGCGGAATCTTCCTCCGCGGAATCTTCCTCCGCGGAATCTTCCTCAGTGGAATCTTCCGCGCACCCAAAAACCTACTCACCCTATCCAAGTAGCACTGGAAGAACCATTTCAGAGTGTAAAGACCAGCGTCAATGCAATTCTTATTAAGATGTTTGTTCAGATTTGGCAATTTGGAAGACAGAATGTGTCGATGAATGTCTTGAAAGCGTAACAGTTTTGGAAAACCAGGAATGAAGAAACCTAGAGGGAGCAAAAGATGAACCATTAGCTACCTACTTCTCTTATCTGTTAAGAAAATTACTTCTATTTACTCATCTTCAATCCAAAACTTCACTCACCGTGCATGTTGTACTTTGTATCAGCCATCAGTGCAGAGAGACCCCAAAAAGCATCCTCCTCATCCATGTACATGAGTAACAGGGCTGCTATTTGAGACATGCCTTGGCAGTAACCAACCTCTTGATTGTAAACGCTGTATGCCACTAAACAACAAATAGACACTTTATGCACACAGATACAATAATAGTCTGATAATAAACAGGTCTTATGAGAACTAAAATTAGTAACATAATGCTAAATTGAACTAGAGCTACCTATAGAGATTGGCTCTAGGTAAATTCCATCTTGGTAAACTCTACCCTGGGAAATTTCTCACCAATGAACAAATAGGAAGTGGATTCAAGAAAATATAGTAGCTAGCTATTGAGTAAAGTAGCTATACAAAAAATATTTAACAATGAAACATCTTCAGGAATACTATTACAAATTATCAAGTTAATTTGAAGACTATCCTCTCACCAAGCACAAAGAAGAGCTGCTGCTGCTTCACATCGAATCTTTTTCTGAACATTATATTATCTCGGAATGTTCTGTTGATATCCAGGTCAATTTGTCGAACATCTGGAGACCACTGGCAACCGAGGGACTTCATTTGCTGACGAAATAGAATAGGTAAGTAAGTAAGTAGAAGTTTAAAGGTAGCGAAACACTAAAACATACAATCTATAAACAGAGACTATTTGAAGTGATATCATTGGTAAGCTAAAAAAGAAAGATAAAGAGAGATACCACCTTGTCAAAAATACTTGATAATTTTTAAGATATTGCTATCAACTCAAAATTTATAATCAGAGATTATAGTTAAATCTAAGCTAAGAAAATACAATTCCTAAATCTCTCTAAACGTAATACTAGAAATTGGTATGTACTATCAAAGAAAGAAGTCTCTGCATGATGGTAATTTCTCCAAAATCACGGTTTTCTTATTTCCTATTATTTAAATAATTAAAAAAAAATTCATTGTGTACTCAAATCATATATAAGATCTATTAAACTTATAAATAATTACAAGTAGAAAAATTAGATGCATCAACTAAAATAAACCACTATTACATAGTTTTTTCTTATATGATTCCAAAGTCTTGTGGAAAAAGTAGGAGGAGCATAGCAAAAAGTCTCATGGAAAGACTTAAAAAACCTTGCGTGTGTACGGCCCTTTAAAGAAATCACCTGATATTTTCCCGGCTGTTGTTTTTTGATGAGCATCACATTCATGAGTTGTTGCCACACCCAGCCTCTAAAGGAAGGGGGTATGCCTTTGTATATTCTATTGTAGAGTTTGTCACTCACTATATAGTGAGCCGGGACACCTTTACTCTTGATCCCATCTGTGAACAGTAACAAAACATCAGAAAAGCGAATCAATTGCTAGAACAAAATAGGTACATAGACTGATACAGGAGAAGAAATTCTCTTGCAGAATAAGCTAGTGTTGAAGAGATGCAAAGAAACATTAAATTTCAGAATTAGTATATATGAAGTAAATAACCAAGTGTCTCACCTGCCCTGTGTTTCACTCCTTCCCCATGGTATTTATCCCATCCTTTAGCCATTTTCTTCCACTTCAACATGCGGTTTGACTCGACTTCTATGTTCCTCTCCTCTTCTTTCGTGTGGATTTCAGGCAGTCGAGTGTCACTGTAGAGTAAAACAGTTTACGGTGCACTTTAAATTAGTAACTAGTTACTTGCTAGACTAGTGAAATAACTTGCAGAATATGAAGAGTAACTAGTTACTTGCTAGAGAGACTAGTAAAATGACTTACAGAATATGAAGAGAACAAAATCATAATTTTTTAGTAATTTAAGAGGGTAGTTTTATAAAATTTGGTGCAAATTATCATTTCGTTGCTGAAAAAGTCTTTAGGTTTCATATCCCAATTTCTATGTGGCTATGAGCACAAGAACACCCCCCCCCCCCCAGGAGGGGTCCAAAGGGGTCCCATCTTAAAGGGATCGATACCCTTCAGAAGAGCCATAAATTGAAAAAGTGTCAGTAACAAAACTCCTAATCACCCATGCTAAAACAAATCCATTCCCTAACACTAGTGTAGCCTGTTTAGGAATAGAAGCTTTACATAAACAAACCAATATCAAACATGAACGAAAACGTGTAGCTAGCTATATCACACATGACAGCAATATAATTTGAATAATATTTAGTTAGCTATTAACCAATTTTGTTGATCCAAACCATAATTCTATAGTTAGGTAGCAACAATATTATCAGTTAATTTGGTTTGGTATATTTTAATTAAGATTAGTGAAGTATTACTAAAATTCTACATACAACCGATTGAATTAGTTGAACAAAGAAAAAATTATGATTACATCATTTTTTTCAACATTAGCTACATTTAATCATTTATTTAAAAAACTTATTTCGGAGGTAGCTAGGTGATATCAATTAAATTATCTAATTTAATAAATTGTAACTCTTAATATTTCTCCATATTAAAAGTCAACTGATATAAATACATATTAAAGTAACACTAAAAACTATTATTCGCATAAAAATAATTAATGTATAGGATTTGTTGCCATTGATAACGACATTAGTCAAAATCTAGGTATCAGTATCGGTGAAAATTTTAATATTGTCCGCCCAATTATAGTTAAAATAATTCATCAATGAGAACAATGAGACAATTTACTCACTGAATGAATCCCCATTTGTCTGTGACATGATAGTCTTCGAACTGAGGGTCTTCCCAAGGGGGGGCTATCACCTCCGACCCCTCATCATCTGTTCTCCCTCTCTCATATTTGCTAACAATAGCAGCTCTTTCTGCTCTTGCTCTGTCCAACAACTCAGCCTCAGATAGTCCTGAAAAAACAGTAAATTATCTAGCTTGTTAGTTATATCTAGCTTTACCTAGTAGCTACTATCTAAAGTTAAACCTAATACTATCTAACTTTACCTAGTCCTATCCAGCCTTACCTAGTCCTATCCAGCCTTACCTAGTCCTATCCAGCCTTACCTAGTCCTATCTAACATTACCTAGCCCTATCTAGCATTACCTAGTCCAATCTAGCTTCACCTAGTCCAATCTAGCTTCACCTAGTCCAATCTAGCTTCACCTAGTCCAATCTAGCTTCACCTAGTCCAATCTAGCTTCACCTAGTCCAATCTAGCTTCACCTAGTCCTATCTAGCTTCACCTAGTCCTATCTAGCTTCACCTAGTCCTATCTAGCTTCACCTAGTCCTATCTAGCTTCACCTAGTCCTATCTAGCTTCACCTAGTCCTATCTAGCTTCACCTAGTCCTATCTAGCTTCACCTGGTCCTATCTAGCTTCACCTGGTCCTATCTAGCTTCACCTGGTCCTATCTAGCTTCACCTGGTCCTATCTAGCTTCACCTGGTCCCATCTAGCTTCACCTGGTCCCATCTAGCTTCACCTGGTCCCATCTAGCTTCACCTGGTCCCATCTAGCTTCACCTGGTCCCATCTAGCTTCACCTGGTCCCATCTAGCTTCACCTGGTCCCATCTAGCTTCACCTGGTCCCATCTAGCTTCACCTGGTCCTATCTAGCTTCACCTGGTCCTATCTAGCTTCACCTGGTCCTATCTAGCTTCACCTAGTCCTATCTAGCTTCACCTGGTCCTATCTAGCTTCACCTGGTCCTATCTAGCTTCACCTGGTCCTATCTAGCTTCACCTGGTCCTATCTAGCTTCACCTGGTCCTATCTAGCTTCACCTGGTCCTATCTAGCTTCACCTGGTCCTATCTAGCTTCACCTGGTCCTATCTAGCTTCACCTGGTCCTATCTAGCTCCACCTGGTCCTATCTAGCTCCACCTGGTCCTATCTAGCTTCACCTGGTCCTATCTAGCTTCACCTGGTCCTATCTAGCTTCACCTAGTCCTATCTAGCTTCACCTAGTCCTATCTAGCTTCACCTAGTCCTATCTAGCTTCACCTGGTCCTATCTAGCTTCACCTGGTCCTATCTAGCTTCACCTGGTCCTATCTAGCTTCACCTGGTCCTATCTAGCTTCACCTGGTCCTATCTAGCTTCACCTGGTCCTATCTAGCTTCACCTGGTCCTATCTAGCTTCACCTGGTCCTATCTAGCTTCACCTGGTCCTATCTAGCTTCACCTGGTCCTATCTAGCTTCACCTGGTCCTATCTAGCTTCACCTGGTCCTATCTAGCTTCACCTGGTCCTATCTAGCTTCACCTGGTCCTATCTAGCTTCACCTGGTCCTATCTAGCTTCACCTGGTCCTATCTAGCTTCACCTGGTCCTATCTAGCTTCACCTGGTCCTATCTAGCTTCACCTGGTCCTATCTAGCTTCACCTGGTCCTATCTAGCTTCACCTGGTCCTATCTAGCTTCACCTGGTCCTATCTAGCTTCACCTGGTCCTACCTAGCTTCACCTGGTCCTATCTAGCTTCACCTGGTCCTATCTAGCTTCACCTGGTCCTATCTAGCTTCACCTGGTCCTATCTAGCTTCACCTGGTCCTATCTAGCTTCACCTGGTCCTATTTAGCTTCACCTGGTCCTATTTAGCTTCACCTGGTCCTATTTAGCTTCACCTGGTCCTATCTAGCTTCACCTGGTCCTATCTAGCTTCACCTGGTCCTATCTAGCTTCACCTGGTCCTATCTAGCTTCACCTGGTCCTATCTAGCTTCACCTGGTCCTATCTAGCTTCACCTGGTCCTATCTAGCTTCAACTGGTCCTATCTAGCTTCACCTGGTCCTATCTAGCTTCACCTGGTCCTATCTAGCTTCACCTGGTCCTATCTAACTTCACCTGGTCCTATCTAACTTCACCTGGTCCTATCTAACTTCACCTGGTCCTATCTAACTTCACCTGGTCCTATCTAGCTTCACCTGGTCCTATCTAGCTTCACCTGGTCCTATCTACCTTCACCTAGTCATATCTACCTTCACCTAGTCATATCTACCTTCACCTAGTCATATCAACCTTCACCTAGTCATATCTACCTTCACCTAGTCATATCTACCTTCATCTAGTCATATCTACCTTCACCTAGTCATATCTACCTTCACCTAGTCATATCTACCTTCACCTAGTCATATCTACCTTCACCTGAACCTATCTAACTTCACCTGGTCCTATCTAACTTCACCTGGTCATATCTACCTTCACCTGGTCCTATCTAACTTCACCTGGTCCTATCTAACTTCACCTGGTCCTATCTAACTTCACCTGGTCCTATCTACCTTCACCTAGTCATATCTACCTTCACCTAGTCATATCTACCTTCACCTAGTCATATCTACCTTCACCTAGTCATATCTACCTTCACCTAGTCATATCTACCTTCACCTAGTCATATCTACCTTCACCTAGTCATATCTACCTTCACCTAGTCATATCTACCTTCACCTAGTCATATCTACCTTCACCTAGTCATATCTACCTTCACCTAGTCATATCTACCTTCACCTAGTCATATCTACCTTCACCTAGTTATATTATTAATTAATTAACTATATCTCCACCTAATTTAATATATCTCTAGTCTCTACCCAATTAAATATATCATTACTTAATTAACTATATCTCCACCTAATTTAATATATCTCTAGTCTCTACCCAATTAAATATATCAATACCTATCCCTATCCAACTCACCACGATCCATAGCTAGTTCTCTCTCTCTCCAGTTCACTTTCAGTTGAAACCATCAGCCACCTAGCTACCTATTTTCTATCATATTGTAATATTTTATATACATGCTTAATCATTTCTGAAATTGAATAAATCAATTAACATCAGTTTAGTTCAGAGAAACACAAATAATTCTAGCTACAGTTTATATAATCTGATAAGATAATCAAAGGGGGTATTTACTGTAAGATTACATAAAAAAATTGAAATTAACATCTCATCTCATGGATTTTGAAGAAATTTAGATTATATGGATATATTGGTCAACAAATACATTTCTGAAATATTGAGATCAATGTCGACTTAAGATCAATAAGGTCATTAGGTCAAAAGTCATGACCTTGTCATTTTGGGAAATTGGGGTCACATACTTTCCATGGACCAGACTGTAAATCATGGTAAATTCCAATGACTTGTTGGCAGAATGTTTCCCCCTTTGAAAAATTGAAAATAATGTTCTAATCTAGAAAAGTTGGCAAATGTTAAGCTATTTATGTTATAAAGTGAGACACTTTAGTGCACCAAACTCTAGTTTGGATGCACTTAGGCTCGAAAGTGCATCAGTTCGATGCACTTTAGTGTCTAAATTTAACTTTGTCATTCGCCAAAATGATGAGAATAATGTCCTAATCATTTTAACAAAATTATAGCTGAGACACTAAATACATCGAACTGATGCACTTTAGTGCATCAATACTAGAATTTGATTAAGTGTCTCGTTTTAGAGACAAAGCCATAGGGTGAAGTTGAGGTGAACTCGAAACACCTGAGTGCATCAATTGGAGTTGTTTATTTTTCTCTGTGTAATCTGAAGATGTATCTTAATGATACAGAAAGATCTATTTTGTTTCTTTTTTTGATCATTGAAAATGTAAAGCACGTGGTACTGTTTAGAAATATAATTGACAGGACTATGTTTGCTGGGAAGTGGTGTTTCTGGGATTTGGCCATCCTGGATGCATAATACATTGATTCAGGTTTGATATTATAAGCGACTCTGAGACACTCGAATATTTTACAGTGAATATGCAATTAAATTGATATCAGATTTTGATAAATTATTGATTTTTTCACATGATTTGGAGCATTATGAATACATTTTGAACGTAATTCAGTAATATAATACATTTAGGTAGATATCGGAATTGACCATAAATCATACGAAATTTTAGTTATAATTCTAAAACGGAATTCAATAATATAAGTTATACTAGATATCTATTTATACTGGTGTTGTTTCGATACGCATTAAACGATTTCTGATTAGAAAATGAACGATACTAACTACATAGAGTGAAGATTTTTGGAAACTGACAGTAGAAATTTATTAGATTTCTAAACAGTCAAATAATTTAGATACAGTCAGTTAGATATCTAATTTAAATGTATTTAATTTCTATTACCGAAATGCGCTACCAGCCCAACGAATTAGACACAACCCGATTTCGAATAGACTAGGACATGTTAGCTGGGCCAGCCTGTCCGATATTCTGTCCCCCATAAACCAGCCTACTCATAATCCGGCCCCCCATAAACCAGCCTATCCTAATATCCGGCCTCCCATTTACCGTCCACTACATAAATTTGTTATGTGAAGATATTTTGATATGCCGGATTTTGGTTTTATTAAAGATCATAGGATGCTTGATTGGAATAAGTTCACAATATTATTATTTTACCTACTGTAACTCTATGAAATGACATATGATCTAGTCGTTAATATTCCATAATCCGGCCTAGTGGCCGGAAATGAGTTACGAGTTCCATAATCCAACCATTTATGTATATATGGAATATAATGATTCAATCAACTATAAAATATGTGAAATATTATTTAACACATTGGAACATTTCATCTATACGTTTTCAATATTTCTTTCATGTTTTTGCTTAAAAAAAACAATTAAAATAACGAAGCAACCTTCAACCTTGACTCTTAGTTTTGTCATAGTAAATTAAGACGAATTTCTCATTATCCCCAATATGCTTTTTAAATGATAAATAAATAATTTTGATTAACCAATTAAGCCAAATGAACATCCAATCAAGGTGGACGAAATTGAATCCCTCTCAAATTCTCCTAAGTCCTATAAGATTCTTACAACTTTATTCTGTTCCTTATTTCAATTGTTTACGTAATTACCAGGCGGAATATGGCAATGGCCGGGATCCAGTCTGTATTTGGTGCACCAAATTCCACTGACTTTTTGAAAAAGCTGAAAAAATCCACCATAAATTTCCAATAATTTGGCTGATCCACCAACATTTTACCCATTTTTCCACCGAAAATTAATGGCAACATAGGAATAAATAGCTAAAAATCCACCGACTTTGCTTGAATATTATTTTTAAGGGGAAAAAATTCCACTGACATGTCGGTGGAATTTACCATGAAATACAGACTGGGCCGGGATTTGATACCTTCGCCCTACATACTCTGTAAAGACTCCAGACTGGAAAACATAAATTCTAACAGAGTTACTCCTAACTTCCCAAGTAAAATAGTATGTCTCATAGACTCATAAACTCGCCATTTGTCTCTCCAGCTCTCTCCAAAATTCAACAAATTCTCTCCAAAATGATCAAATTTTCATAAATTCTCTCCAAAATAACATTGTAGCCAGTAGCATAAGAGCAAAATAGATAAAACTTGCCATTTGCAATTGAAGGGGTCAAAATAACTGTCACAAACTCGCCATTAAAATGGCGAGTTTGGACATGCTTTATTAGTTGGCTAACTTCATGCATTCCCATCAGTCCTGTCTGAAAAGTAGGTCCTCACAGACCCAGGATTTTTTTCAGAAATTGGGATTTGGGCGCAGCAAATAACATGGGAACCTAGGAATTAAATAGGACTTGAGCGCAGGATTTATCCACATATCCTGCTCTACTTTTCAGACTGGCCATCAGTGATGTTTATCATCACAACAAGCCCAATTGTGAAGCTTAAATGACTTATTTTACATTAGTTTTCACCCAGTCTGAAAAGCAAAAGTACAGAAGGATTTGTGGATTAATCCTGCGCCCAAGTTCTATTTAATTTCTATCAAATTCTATGTTCCCAACTTCCCATGTTATTTGCTGCGCCCAAATCACAATTTCTGCAAAAAATCCTGGGTCTGAGGACTGAGGTGACCCAAGTAATAAAGCATGTCCAAACTCGCCATTTTAATGGCGAGTTTGTGACAGTTATTTTGAGCCCTTCAATTGCAAATGGCTAGTTTTTTTCTATTTTTCTCCTATGCTACAATGTTATTTTGGAGAGAATTAATGATAATTTGATCATTTTGGAGAGAATTTGTTGAATTTTGGAGAGAGCTGGAGAGAAAAATGGTGAGTTTATGAGACATACTATTTTACTTGGGAGGTGACCTTCTTTTCAGACTGGGTTTTCACTGCGGAGTTGAAATTTATAAAATAATTTACTGATTTCTGCATTTTTTAGGGTTAAAATGAGTAATTTATGTTCATTCTAAATTCCTAACAGAGTTACTAGTCAATCTGAAATGAGTTATTATTCCACTCTGGTACAGTAAAGTGTTCACCAAGAAATCCTCCATTCTGGCCTCTGTTCTCAGTAAAATACATGTAAATATAGGAAGAAATTAAGGATTGTTCGCACAGAAAATGTTAAAAAATATCCCATGTTCTGCAGACAGTCAGACTGCTGAGACTGGTAATATGGCTAAGGCTAACTTACTAATCCAACTGAATGCAATGTGCATTAAATCCATCTAAATTTTCACTATTATTTGACAATTCTAGATAAATAGGGCTAAAGCATGTCCAAAGTCCAAACGGCGGGGAAACTTGTCATAGGCTCATTTTAATTGCATTCACATATAGGTACCTAGACCTAGTTAGGAACAACCGAACAAGTTGAACAACTAGTCTATTTCCATCCCTCTCCTAGCCACAAACAATTCGTTACAATCTTGAACAAGATCCTATATCACTCACTTCCTTTACCTACTGCCTTCAATCCACTTACTCTTATCTCTACAATATACTCCCCCTTATCTCTGCTGTCCACTCCCTCTCCTCTCTCTCGGCCAGGAAACCCAAGAGAGGAACTTCAATTCTTGAAAGCTAAAGAAATTACCTTTTTTGACGACTGTGTATGAAGTGATTGAAAAAATGCGCCAAGAGAAATAAACTACCTACTGCCATTGAATGAGGATTTACCTAACTTATTATTGCTTTCAACCATATGTAAGGGTAGTAAGACTCCAACAAATGCAAACTTATCTCTCAAATACCTTATCCGTGTTCGCAAAAAGTAAACTAAATTATTCATGGACACTAAAATCGAAACTGTTCATGTTTTTCTTGTATCACTATTTACCAAATGGTACCGAATGGAGGCAATAATTTTAAATAAATGAGGAATAGGTACCCAGTAAACATTGCAATGTTTTCAATTATGAACGAAACTCTGGCCCAACGTTGCCATGCCGGTCTCGGTGTATTGGGTCAGCAAAGGTCCGACGTTGGCCCACCTAGCCCGGTTCGCACGATCATGCAGAATTTCATTCAGCATGAAACGGATGCATGATAAGCGCTCAGCCTACAGTCATTCTAAAAGATTTCGTCGTGACAATAGAATGTCTCTGTGTCCTCAAAACGAGCGATTGCATGCAGTAGCCATAAAGGTCCTCTCCAGGCTCCGGGGAAAAAATGAGTTTATTACATAATATTATAGAACTAAGGTCTACGTCCATTATTCCGCAAACCGTATACAATTCGGTTCAGTATATATTTTATTATTTGCTTTTAAATTTTTCTTGATATTTTATGAGCAACAATCGAGCGAATCTCCAACCTGACGCAGAGAAAGAAGATTGTACACTCTTTGTTTCGATTTCAAATTTAGATTTTTTAACAAACAACGCGTTTTTGGCCTTCTTTTAAAATATTATTTGTTTCTAAATGTATATAAACGTTTCTATAATAAGTGTATCAAAATTTAAACATTTAAACTAATTATAAATAGATTTATTACACCAAATTCCTAGTTGTCAATCAAAACAAATGGTGTACATTCTTCTTCTTCAGACTGAAAATAAGAAAGTTGGAAGTAAAGTAGGTTTTGTAGAGTTTGGATTATAAAAATCTTAAAAGGCATATAAAATTAAAAATATGCTATCAAATTTTATGGGGTTTGCAGTAAAATGATAAGAAACATTAGCCTCGTTGATTTAGGCAATAAAAAAATTTGCTTGGAGGAGACCTTTAACATTAATTATAAAAGAAAAAATTCACACCAAAAAATATAAATAAATGGATATAGGAATGCAAAGCTGAGAAACAAAATTAGTATACATATTTAATTTTTGTATTAAGAGATTATTGTTCACCTTCAAATTGATTTTTGAAATGTTTCGAGTAAAGCCATTTTTATTTGTATTTTTTAAAATAAACCTTATATTGAACTTTTGTGGTTCCTATATACAGAAATAAATTCTAATGTTATCTATTTTCGAGCTGCTTATCCATTCTTCTGAAAAAAATAAAATATAAAACATTTTGACTGTAGCTATAAACGTGAGTAGAATTAAGCTCCGCCCATTGCTCACTGAATTTCCTTCATTCATCATGCCGCGTGATCATGCAGCATGTCATGGAAAAAAAGGGGTTCACACGATCAAGCCTGATGATATGCACAGGATCATGCCTATAAGGATTCCAAAAATTATTTTTCTGACTGTACCAGAGCAGATTCTAAAAATGTACCAGATTTGAGTTTTTTGACAAAAAAATACCATCAAGTTGAATTTCTTATAAAATTAAACTTAAATAGTGAAAAGATGGTACTGGAAAATGTGAAAAAAAACTAATTTGGAGATTTAATAAAATTGTGAGATTTAAAAGTACCAAATTTGGATTGTTCCATCGAATCGACAGACTGTTGTTTGTAGGGCTAGCGCTATCCTCCAAATTACAACAGTTAGAGACCCAAGAGCCGCCACTTCCTATCTCTTCCATTCACTACATACAGCTCAGGATAGAGTCCCTGAGTGCTCTATCTTGGAGCTGTCTGTGGTTAATAAGAGAAGTTGCAGTTTTATAGGATAGCGCTTGGGTCATGCTCTTCAACTACGAGGTCTTAGATTTTGTGTTAGGTAGACTCGTTGGTTTCATTTACTATCTCCTCTTCATTTTCCTCTTCGATCCATGAGTGCAATCACCAGATATACGTATACTTCTTCGTCACATTCCTTGGTAATTGACTGCATTCACTGAGTAGCTTTCCTGCATCCATAAGCTAGACACCGACAGGTGGTATTTGACTTTGCTCATGAATCCACTTTCCCTTAAAGGTCCTCTCCAGGCTCCGGGAAAAAAATGAGTTTATTACATAATATTATAGAACTAAGGTCTACGATCATTATTCCGCATACCGCATACAATTCGGTTCAGTATATATTTTATAATTTGTTTTTCAAGTTTTTTAGTACTCTGTGAGCAACAATTGAGCTAATCACTAATCTGATGCTCAAGAAGAAGATTGTACACTCTTTGTTATGATTACAAATTTGAATTTTATATACAAACCATGCGTTTTTGGCCTTCATTTTAGATATTAATTTTTCCCAAAGTATATAAACGTGTCTATTATAAGTTCATTCAATTTTATACCTTTACACTATTATTAAATGGATTTATTAAACCTAATACCTAGTTGACAATTAAAACAAATGGTGTACATTCTTTTTCTTCATATTAAAAATTTCTTAAAGGTCCCCTCCAAGCAAGTATTTTTATTGTTTTATTTAACGAAGCTAATGTTTCTCATCATTTTGCTGCAAACCGCATCGAATTTGGTAGCATATTTTTAATTTTATATGCTTTTAAAGATTTTTATAATCAAAACTCTACGAAACCTATTTTACTTCCGACTTACTAATTTAAGAAATTTTCAGGCTGAAGAAAAAGAATGTACACCATTTGTTTTGATTGCCAACTAGGTGTTAGGTTTAATAAATCCATTTAATATTCGTGTAAAGGTATAAAATTGAATGAACTTATAATAGAAACGTTTATATACTTTCGGGAACAATTAGTATCTAAAATAAAGGTCGAAAACTCATGTTTTGTTTATAAAATTCAAAATTGTAATCAAAACAAAGAGTGTACAATCTTCTTCTTGAGCATCAGATTAGTGATTCGCTCAATTGTAGCTCACAAAGTATTAAAAAACTTTAAAGACAAATTATAAAATATATACTGAACCGAATTGTATGCGGTTTGCAGAATAATGATCGTAGCCTTAGTTCTATAATATTATGTAATGAACTCATTTTTTTCCCGGAGCCTGGAGAGGACCTTTAAATTAGTAAGTCGGAAGTAAAATAGGTTTTGTAGAGTTTTGATTATAAAATCTTTAAAAGCATATAAAATTTAAAATATGCTACCAATTTCGATGCGGTTTGCGGCAAAATGATAAGAAACATTAGCCTCGTTGAATGAAGCAATAAAATATTTGCTTGGAGGGGACCTTTTAAGCTTGTCGCCCACCTGATTGGAAACGACGCATCGGAACGGACACGAAGCATCAGACAAAAATCTAACCAATACATTTGAACGTGCTAATGCCTACATGCTCGGATCGGAAACGAAACGTCGCGTCAGATCGGTACGGAAACGACTCGGATATCTTTGAAAGAATATTTTTCTGATAGTTCTGATGCGTCCGAGAGATTGCGCATACGCAGAACGGTGTATGGAGAGGCTATCGATGGATATGGAAGATTGGAATATCTGTGAATAATCTACTGCGTGATGAATACGTTGATATTAATACACAATCAATTATTTTCAGTCAATTAACTTCAATGATTATAAATCAGATCACGAAAAGTTATTGAAATAAGAAGAATAACATTTTATATGAATAAATTTTATTTACATAAATTTTTTTTACATATATTCTATTAACATAAATTTTATTTAGGTACATAAATTTAAATTACATAAATTTAATTTACATAGGTAAATTTTATTTACATAAATTTTATTTACATAAATTTTATTTACATAAATTCTATGTACATAAATTTTATTTACATAAATTTTATTAACATAAATTTTATTAACATAAATTTTATTTACATAAATTTTATATACATAAATTTTATATACATAAATTTCATTTACATAAATTTTATTTACTACATAAATTTTATTTACATAAATTTCATTAACATACATTTCATTCACAAACATTTCATTTACATACATTTCATTTGAATACATTTTATTTGCATACATTTGTTTATATTTTTTTTTTGTATAAGTTTTTTTATATGTTTCTTATATAATTATTCTAAATAAAAAAAATTCACTCATATTTTTTTAAACATATTTTTATTAATATATTTTATTGGGGGAAAAGCATTAATTTTAATTGGGAAGTACACTAATTACAACGATGCTACCAATTTTTTTTATCAAATACCTATCGAATAAAATAATTGTCATGATCGATAAATTTGAACTTTTAATTGTTATATTCTTATAAGTATTGTGATGTCGGCACCGTTTCCCTTCCGAAGTCGTCTGAACTGGTGTGCGTACGAGCGTCGTGTCGTGTCGGTTCCGAGACTTCGTAAGCTTCCGCGTCGTTTCCGATCCGATCATGTGGGCGACAAGCTTAAAGGTCCTCTCCATGCTCCGGGGAAAAAATGAGTTTATTACATAATATTATAGAACTAAGGTTTAAAATCATTATTCTGCATACAATTCGGTCCAGTATTTATTTTATTATATGCTTTTAAAGTTTTTTAGTACTCTGTGAGCAACAATCGAGCGAATCTCCAACCTGACGCTGAGAAAGAAGATTGTACACTCTTTGTTTTGATTTCAAATTTAGTTTTATAAACAAACAATGCGTTTTTGGCCTTCTTTTAAGATATCAATTGTTTCTAAAAGTATATAAACGTTTCTATAATAAGTTTATCCAAATTTAAACCTTTAAACGAATAATAAATAGATTTATTAAACCAAATACTTAGTTGACAATCAAAACAAATGGTGTACATTCTTCTTCTTCAGTCTGAAAATTAGAATGTTGGAGGTAAAGTAGGTTTTGTAGAGTTTGGATTATAAAAATCTTATTAAACCTAATACCTAGTTGACAATCAAAACAAATGGTGTACATTCTTTTTCCTCAGGCTGAAAATTTCTTAAATTAGTAAGTCGGAAGTAAAATAGGTTTTGTAGAGTTTTGATTATAAAAATCTTCAAAAGCATATAAAATTAAAAATATGCTACCAAATTCGATGCAGTTTGCAGCAAATTGATAAGAAACATTATCCTCGTTGAATAAAACAATAAAAATATTTGCTTGGAGGGGACCTTCAAGATTATATGATGGATTAACAATAATTGATCTATGATATTTTTTTTTAGCTGAAATCAATTTATTTTAGCTGAAATCAATATATTTTGAGAGAAAATTTTTTTAGATAACCAAAGTCGTAATCGAAATTTTGATTGATCACGTTGTTTGTTTTTCCCAATAGATGAAGTTCACAAAATATAAAGGTATATTGAATAGTATAATTAACTATTCGGATTCCATTATATGCATAAAAATAATGAATGTTTTATCAAACTCCCCCCGCCCCCCCCCCCCCTGCTTACAACCCTAATTATGTTCTAGTAGGTTGATTAATGGGTAAAAGCTATCTAAGTATGGAAAATTGAATAAACATTGAGAATTGATATATTTACTAACCATTAAACTGTTTTAAAACAACAATTTCGAAATTGATCAAAATGCCATTTATCGTCACCCCCATGACGATAAATGGAAAACCGTCTATTGATACCCAAATATCGACATATACATTTATTTTAGATATTGGTGATCAAATTAATTTCTGATTCTAAAATTTAAGAAACGCAATTAAACACAAACAAAATTGTATGGACATTATTTTTTTTTTATTATTTGAAGCGTAAAATCGCGCATAACAAATTTTCTATACCTAATCAATTTCGGTAGGTTCGTCCTGAATGTACCATATCGCCATACATCTCATCAGTTAAACTGACACTCTGATTGCAATTTTAAATGAAATTACTTACATTTTTGTAACAATATTAAAAATAATTGGAAACATCGAACTGTAAAAACCTATACCTACCATGAAAATAACTGAAACGTGACGATAATTGGAGAGTGGCGATACAAAGAGCCCTTACCCTAATTCCATTCAAAATGAATTTATACAATTGATATTGTCAAGCAAATTTATAATTTCGGAAATTCCTTTTTTCCGAATTTTAGACAGTTGCGTGAGCGTGCACGCATATTTTTTTAATTTTCCGCGTTTTAGACAGTTGCGTGAGCATGCACGCAAATACATTTTTCCGCAATTTAGACAGTTGTGTGTGCATGCACGCATATTCCATTTTTCCGCATTTTAGACAGTTGGGTAAGCGTGCACGCCATTTTTTTCCGCGTTTTAGACAGTGGCGTGATCGTGCACTGTAAAGTGTACGATCATGTAATGTGTGCTCATGTAAAGTGTGTGATCGAGGGGAAGAGGAAACACTTAACCATCTTCTTGTTGAATCTTGAATGTATAAATTACCAGCAGATCAGAATTGAATACAATGTGCAAGACTTTGAGTTGGCTGAGATTCTGTTGTTCGTTGGTGATGCTGATGCGGAGAAGTGTAAGAAATTTATTGGGGATATGTGGAGGAGGAGGCAATTCTACCTGAGATGAGACAGAAATGGATTGATACTTTTAAGATATTTCTAAAAAATATAAACTGTGTAAGATTATAAGATAATGTGAACATTCCACTGACTAAGAGCAGTGGCCATGTTTCGCAATAGAAATATTAGCTCAAATGAAGCAGCACTCTATCATATTAGTGTACTGACTGTCATTCGTAGCTGCTTGATATGTATTTCAGTGGGATCTTGTCTGGGTGATTGAATGCGTTGCCAGCGTTGGGTGGTTGTTTGACTAGATATGTATACTTATGCCTCTTTTCTCCTCTCCGGTATGACGGTTGGCTTCAATTTAGGATCCATTTTCTGGGTGTTAATGTTTTTTAAAAAAATAAAGATTTTAATTATTTTCTACATTTGATGATTTGACCATGAACGTATTACCTTGATTTTTTGGACTGGTAGTAGATGTGATTTTATATCTGCTACTTGTTTTATTAGAGCTTAATGATGAGGGTGAAGTACCTGAACGAGTTAGAGTGCCGTTGCCACTGGCCCTACTCTGTTTATAATAATCTGAAATCTGATCTGACCAAATTACAAATTACACCGATTATTAGCTTATTCATTTTCGTCTTTGTTTAACGCTGCCTAACCTAGAGGCTAGTTAGTTAAAATTTTACAACTTAAAGGTAGGTAGCTAATATTTTTTGATTTGAAGACATAAGACATTGGAATCTATTTTTATTTATCTCCAGGCAGTATAGGTACCACTGCCAGTCTCCAGAATATGGGACAATTTTATTTTTTCAACCTTTTTTGTGTGATTCAGATTTCAGTGAAGTGTGAACAATCCTTAATTCCTTTATACCTATATTCTAATATTTACAGATACTATTTTACTTAGAACAGTCTGAACACCAGACTTGAGAGTTGAGACTGGAAAACATAAATTCTATCAGAGTTACTCCTAACTTCATGCATTCCCATTAGTGATGTTTATCATCACAACAAGCCCAATTGTGAAGCATAAATGACTTATTTTACATTAGTTTTCACTGCGGAGTTGAAATTTATAAAATAATTTACTGATTTCTGCATTTTTTAGGGTTAAAATGAGTAATTTTTGTTCATTCTAATTTCCTAACAGAGTTACTAGTCAATATGAAATGAGTTATTATTCCACTCTGGGCCGCTGGTGGTACCTAGCTAAACTATTCTCCAATAAATCCTCTATTTAGTATTTTGGCTTCTGTTCCCACTGCTCCGTAAAATACATGTAAATATATGAGGAAATTAAAGATTGTTTGCACAGAAACTGTTAAAAAATAGAAATGTCCCATATACTGCAGACTACCAGTCTGCAGTCAGCCAGTGACTGCAGAATATGGAACATTTTTCCAAGACTCTCTGCGGGAGTTTTTGACTGAATTTTAGAAATTGGAGATCTCTGCGAGAGATCTTGAATAAATTTCTATGTTACCATTAATTTAGCTGATGGAGATTTTGAATTAATTCCTATGTAAGCATTAATTTAGCTGCAGGAAATTCTGAATCTGCTACTGACTCACTGAGAGTTGAGAGTAATTCTCTCTCAAATTAAAATCTCTGCCGGAGAAACGACACATTCTATGATTCTGCAGAATGGGCAGACTGGTCTGAACAGCCAGTGTGCAAAAGATGCATGAAGTTGTGAAGTTTATGAATCTGGCGACTATTGAGGTCTTGAAATTAGTCTCCTGAATTATCCGGCGACAATATTCTAATTAATTCATATGTTCACATGTAATTACTGGAGAGTATTTTGAGATTTTTGGCCATTTTGGAGAGAAATTTGAAAATCTTTGGAGAGAATTTGCTCCAAAAATTGAATATCTGGAGACTGATTGTGCATGCAGAGGGGTCAGAAGCCAAAATGGAGGATTTTGTGGAGAACAGTTTGGCAGTTCCTGCAGGCTCAGGCTGGATAACCAGAAGCCCGATTTAATTCACGTGGGTGCAAATGCCAGTCTGCAGAAACTGGTAATTTGGTAAAGTGTTCATAGAGATCTCTTATTCTGGTTGTAGCAAAATTAATGCATATATAGGATTTAATTCCAAATTGTTCGGAGAGAATATCCCATTTATCTCCCATATTCTGCAGACTGGTATGTTCGCATTAATTTTGCTATGAACACTTTTTAATTAATGGAACTGGAATTTCATTGGTATAGGCTTTTCAGCGCCACCGGCTTCACCCGCACCTTCCCCCGATAACCTTCTGCAGGGCCCTCACCCCGCCAGCTGTTCCACACCAGTCTGTATTTGGTTCACAAAATTCCACTGACTTTTTGAATTTTGCTGAAAAAATCCACCATAAATTTACAGTAATTTGGCTGATCCATCATCATTTTACCCATTTTTCCACCGGAAATTATTGGTAACATTGGAATAAATAGCTAAAAATCCACCGACTTTGCAGAATATTATTTTCAATGGAGAAAAATTCCACTGACATGTCGATGGACTTTACATTAAAATACATACTGGGTTCCACACACCTGTGTCACACCTCATCCTTCTCCCACCCTAACACTCCATGTCTCCTCCAGAAAAGCACACACCCTCCCAGACCCCAGTGTCATGCTCCCCAAAGCTCATTACCTCCTCCATCATCTGCATCCCATGTCGCTCTCTCACCGCCTCCAGACTTGGACACTCAAGTACAAAGTGCTCAAGAGTCTATTTAGTATTTACATTAATTTTACTGAAAAAAAGGGAGATCTCTATAAGCAGTTTAACAGATTTGAGAATACCAATTTCTGCAGACTGGGTATTCCAAGTAAAAAAATTGTAGGGCTCATAAACTCACCATTTTTCTCTCTAAAAATCACAATTTCTCTACAAATCAATCAAATCATCATATGTTCTCTCCAAAATTACATTGTAGCATAGGAGAAAAATAGATATTTCTCGCCATTTGCAATTGAAAGGCTCAAAATAACTGTCACAAACTCGCCATATGCTTTATTATCTGGTGGGTATTGGGTAACAGGGTACGGTGTTTATGTCACGCGTGTTTGAGTGATCTGCCATATCGACGGATTTTGCTGCGCAATCTATTGATCAATAGTTTGCGCAGCCATCGATCGATTGCTGCGAATTCGAATGATATAATTTTTTTTAGTTTGTACATCAAATTGGCACATTTTATTGTGGATGTCAATCGATAGCGCAACCATCGATCGATTTCTGTGCGTTCGAATGATATGATTTTTTTTGTTTGTACATCAACAATTGACTGATGGTTGTCCTATGAAATGTAAAAATTAGATGCATAAACCAACAAATTCATATCATTCAAACACGCAACAATCGACTGATGGTTTCTCTATTAAATGTAACAATTAGATGCATAAACTAACAAAATCCATATCATTCAAACTAGCAACAATCGAC
>CANNZV010001735.1:0-132007 GCA_947561585.1 Caprella mutica
CTATCTTGTATTTTAGTGGAATATTATATGTGTCACCATTCAGAATCGAATTTGCTTGCTATCAATGGCTATCATCATATTTTTCAAATGAGTTACTGGCAAAGAGTTTTTGAAATTGTCACATAATAAGTTACAATGTTATACATGACCAGGCATTAACAATATTGGCAATGTTGTAACAATATTGGCAATGTTGTAACAATATTGGCAATGTTGTAACAATATTGGCAATGTTGTAACAATATTGGCAATGTTGTAACAATATTGGCAATGTTGTTACAATATTGGCAATGTTGTAACAATATTGGTTGGAAAAAGAATAATCACTTTAACAATTTCGTTTGCGAAGAGGTACTCTTATTTGTAATATGTTAACACTTATATCACTGTATAATAAACAGATATTATTAGTCATAAATTATTTACTTTAAATAGTGAAAATCAATCTTATAACTGCCATCTATATGAAGGAAAAGTATACGCACAATTTATAAATAAATAAAAAATTATTAAGGATACTTTTTTTTCAGTGGAAATTCCTCCGCCAAATTCAACATGAAAAAAATAGCGCGACATCCCAAGCAACACAAGTTAATGGGGCCCATGCGGGCACTAGGTTGACAAATCGTACTAGTACTGTGTGATTTTTGCAAAATGGGTCAACATGGTGACAGCATGGGCTGTTATGTTGAAATCATCTTGGCCCAAGATGTTGCCAATATGTAAATCAAGTTTCGGCCATATGATGTTCATACGTTATACTTTAATAAGGTTTGACAAATATTACAATTCAATGGGATGGATTTACCACATTGAACCAACCTTCTCCCAAGGTAACATTCCATGAGAATGGAAAACCACATTATCCCCATGTAATTTCTAGGCTACTTTTCAGTCTGCCATCTCTTGCCCATCTAACCATCTAGTGCCCATGTTGGCACAATGTGCCATGGTTGCTTGGGATATTCATTCTTCTTCTACATGTATACCCTTTATTAAACATTATTATTATATAAAATTATTATTATATATCATGTTCAACTTTGAAAATCATTTACAAGACTAAGGAGTCTATTCATCCTCTCGATGTTACCGTGGCAACACAATGAAATAGAGAAAATCAAACATGCTCTCCAGCATTTGCATTATTTCAATAAACATTAAAGTTACAATATGCCTCGAAACACAAAATGAGATAATTGTGTTTGTGCTGTTGTTGTTAATCCCTGAATTAAGAGCTTGTTAGCACGTTTATGCTAATCAAAAGTAATTATCAATGTAAATAACCTAATTTAGACGTCCAGGTTGCAGGATCATGTTGAACTGCGTAGGCAAAATGTGGAAAACAACTATTGTGGTGATAAACAATTATTGTGCTGTAAAACAACTATTGTGGTAAATAAACAATAATTCTGGTGAAAAAACAGTTATTCAGATGAAAAAAAACAATTATTCTGATAAAAAACCAATATCTTGATGAAAAAAAAACATATTCTGGTTGTGAGAAAAAACAACTATTGTTGTGAAAAAACAACTATTGTGGTGAAAAAATAACTATTGTTGTGGAAAAACAACTATATTGTTGTGGAAAAACAACTATATTGTTGAGCAAAAACAACTATTGTTGTGAAAAAACATTTATTGTGGTGAAAAAACAACTATTGTTGTGAAAAAACAACTATTGTTGTGAAAAACAACTATTGTTGTGAAAAACAATTATTGTGGTGGTGAAAAAACAACTATATTGTTGTGAAAAGACAACTATTGTTGTGAAAAACAACTATTGTGGTGAAAAACAACTATTGTTGTGAAAAAAACAACTATATTGTTTTGAAAAAAACAACCATTGTTGTGAAAAAAACAATTATTGTGGTGAAAAAACAACTATTTTTGTGAAAAAACAACTATGTTGTTGTAAAAAAAACAATTGTTGTGAAAAAAACAACTATTGTTGTGAAAAGACAACTATTTTGGTGAAAAAACAACTATGTTGTTGTGAAAAAAGAACTATTGTTTTGAAAAAAAGAACTATTGTTGTGAAAAAACAACTGTTGTTTTGAAAAAATAACTATTGTTGTGAAAAAACAACTATTGTGGTGAAAAAACAACTATTGTTGTGAAAAAACAACTATATTGTTGTGAAAAAACCACTATTGTTGTGAAAAAACAATTATTGTGGTGAAAAACAACTATATTGTTGTAAAAAAACAATTGTTGTGAAAAAACAACTATTGTTGTGAAAAGACAACTATTTTTGTGAAAAAACAACTATATTGTTGTGAAAAAACAACTATTGTTGTGAAAAAACAACTATGTTGTTGTAAAAAAAACAATTGTTGTGAAAAAAACAACTATTGTTGTGAAAAGACAACTATTTTGGTGAAAAAACAACTATGTTGTTGTGAAAAAAGAACTATTGTTTTGAAAAAAAGAACTATTGTTGTGAAAAAACAACTGTTGTTTTGAAAAAAACGACTATTGTTGTGAGGAAAACAACTATTGTTGTGAAAAGACAACTATTGTTGGGAGAAAAACAACTATTGTTGTGAGAAAACAACTATTGTTGTGAAAAGACAACTATTGTTGGGAGAAAAACAACTATTGTTGTGAGAAAACAACTATTGTTGTGAAAAAACAACTATTGTTGTGAAAAGACAACTATTTTGGTGAAAAAACAACTATTGTTGTGAAAAAAACAAAGGTTGTGAAAGACAAATACTGTGGTGAAAAAAGAACTATTATTGTGGAAAAAACAACTTTTGTTGTGGAAAAACAACTATTGTTGTGAAAAGACAACTATTGTTGGGAGAAAAACAACTATTGTTGTGAAAAATCAACTATTGTTGTGAAAAAAACAACTATTGTTGCAAAAAGAAACAATTGTTGTGAAAAACAACTATTGTTGTGAAAAAACAATTGTTGTGAAAAAACAACTATTGTTGTGAAAAGACAACTATTTTGGTGAAAAAACAACTATTGTTGTGAAAAAAAAGGTTGTGAAAAAACAACTACTGTGGTGAAAAAACAACTATTATTGTAGAAAAAACAACTATTGTGGTGAAAAAAACAACTATTGTGGTAAAAAAAAAACTATTGTGGAGATAAACAATTATTGTGCTGTAAAACAACTATCGTGGTGAAAAAACAACTTTTGTTGTAAAAAACTCTTATGGATTGAAAAAAAACTATTCTAGTGAAAAAAACTATTCTAATGAAAAACAACTGTTATGGTGAAAAAACACTGTGATGAAGCAATAAGGAAAATTACCTAATTTCTAAATCATATATAATATAATAAATTCAAAGTAAAGATACAACATGTATTCATACAATTTGTATATATATTATTAATTCATATACATCAGTTTTATAACGAATATATTCAATTATCATTATTTTATTTAATATAATTATATAAACATCACTTTTATGTTCAGAGAACATGCATGCATGAATAACAAGATAATATTTTATGTTTATTAATGAGGTCAATATTCTTCATGTCCTGATACTCAGTATATAATGTCCTTGATAATAGTTTCTAAAAATCATACATTCAAAATGATAACACTCTTCGAATTGGAATATAAAAGTCATACTAAATATATTTTCTCCTCGACTCCATTCAAAGTTCGAACCTAATTAATTTATAAAAGAGAAACTAATCAGTGAATCTGAAAAAGAATCCAACTCCTTTTCAGTATTATTTTACAGTTTCTAATTGGCCGATTTCAAGGTTCCTAGAATTGTATTTTAGAAACAAGTTTTCAAAAAGTAGTGAGAAATATTCAAATTTGTGCTCTCACATGAATATAATTAGATTAACGTTATTATCATTATTCATATTCATCAATGACATTGTACCTAGTTCCTTATTTGAAGGACACAGCTTATTAAATAGTATCCTACCTTAGACTCCGCCAAATTCCATCATCATTTTTATTGGAATTAATTGAGCAGAAGAATTTAATAAAGTCCTCGCATGGAATTGGGGAGAAGAGGCCTACAATGTATGGCCGCCAAATGGAAATCGATTTAATAAGACCAAATGATAATGATTCAAAAGTGTATTACTCCGCGAGGTAGGTATTACTCCGCGCGCCGTATGGTATTACTCCGCGTTGGGGAAAATTGTTGTTCTAGCACCACGCTCCGCCCCCTCAGATCAGTCGATTGAATTAGAGAAATGAGGATTGGATTAGAGAGGAGTTATTTCGAGTAAATTGGATTGTTCTCATCAACCATTATATTTGATAGGTATTTTTCTTCTATTTCAGTAGTACAAATTAGATCGGAATATTCCAACGAAATGAATACCAGATTTGGTTTTAATTCTATGTGCATGTGTAATTTTGTTATAAAAGTTGACAAATAACAGTGTTTTCTTCAAAAGAATGTTATTATTATATTTCAGATAAATTGAATGAAATGTCAAAACAAGAATAACATTGCGGCGAATAAAACTAAACAAATTATTGAAATCTTAATAAATCATTGTTCCTGGATGGGACAACCAGTACGCTTAAACAGACTTCTAACAATAATCACTTTGACATGCATTGAAATTGCAGTACTTTAAGGTGGAGCGGAGTATTTGTAGTTCGTTACGGTGCGGAATAATACACTTTTGATACATTATAGATTAGGGTTATTTTTTTCACTTATTGTACCTGTAGAAAACTTCAATATGCATTATTATAAGCTTTGATGGCTTCTGGCTATCAAAATACATTTAATGACTAGATTGCACTAGTATATTCTACTTAATGAATATATTTCAATAGCCATTAACCAATGGAGTAAGAATGAATAGCCTCTATAGAGAACGAATTTTCTCTAGTCTACTATGAATGGCCATCAGATTTAGAAAACTTTTGGTCATTTAATGGGAGACTGAAGAAAATTTGCTCACTATAGAGGGTATACTTCAATCCTTACTTAGGACATTCACTATACAGGATTTGATGATAATGAGTTATACTGTATAGTTGATGACAGTGTTCACTGGTTCCCCTCAAATTGATTTTATTTACATACAAATAGCTAAGTAGAAATAATAAATATATAAGCGTTTATGCGAACAAATATCAAACTACATAAGTGATATATGAACGTTCATAAAAAACTGTAAAGAATTTAATATATATTATTTATACTTAAAATAAAAAAAAAAACATTTTTGAATAATATTATTTTATTAAATATATTTTTCAGTATATCTATCAGCTCATAACAGATTTAGTGTCTAATTATTTCTTTTTTGTTTATAATTTGAGAATTAAACAAGCCTTCAAGCTTAATATTCGACTGTGCTCATTATAAAACAATTTCGATCGATGTGTGAAATATTTAGAATTTGCAACACAACGTCTATGATTATTAAACTGATATTACTTACCTATTTCTCTGTCAATTTACTCGATCGAATTGGATTGTATATTAACTAATAAAACCTTTTACATATAAATGAAAATTGTAAAAAGGTATAAGTGTCGTTGAAAAGGAAAATAAAAATGTAAATGTAATAAATATTAAACATACACATAAGTTGATTCAACATTCACTTTATATATTGTACAATTTAATATTATATAATTATGAGAATATCTAATTAGCTAGTAAGCACAATTCAGTACACGGAGTTTAACGTTTGCTTCGAATAAAAAACTAGGGACTCGAAGAAGAAAAAGCTAATAATTATTATTTCTTCGTGTGTACTGAAGTTTGGTTTACTGAGTGCTAAATAAAGTAGTTTCGTTGAAATTTTGTTTTCCTTTGAATATTAAGTAATCAAATATCTAAATAGTTATTAGTGTAAAAATGAATGTCCCCTTAATTCCTTAACGAAAGGCTTGCATTTTTTTAAAATTAAAATGTTCTTAGAAAATGTTCATAACTATAAATAGTATTGCAGAAAAGTCTTAAAATGGATAACTTAATATTGAGTGACTGCACGGCAGTTCTCCGGACACCAATTTCCACTGCCTATTCTTAATACAGACCACTCATTACCAATTCCTATTCCTAATACAGACCACTCATTACCAATTCCTATTCTTAATACAGACCACTCATTACCAATTCCTATTCTTAATACAGACCACTCATTACCAATTCCTATTCTTAATACAGACCACTCATTACCAATTCCTATTCCTAATACAGACCACTCATTACCAATTCCCATTCCTAATACAGACCACTCATTAACAATTCCTATTCCTAATACAGACCACTCATTACCAATTCCTATTCCTAATACAGACCACTCATTACCAATTCCTATTCCTAATAAATACCACTCATTCCAATTCCCACATCTAACACAGTCACATCTCTCTCCTTATTCACTCCTGCAGGGAAAGGAGTGTGCTGTAAATCCTTTCCCGGAACTTTTAGTAGCAATGGGAGAAGAGAAAGTGAAGCAAGAGGGCTAGGAGCCCCCCTTGCCGATGAGATTAATTACAACTTCAGTAATTAGTTCCCCTCCAACTTAGGCAGAGTAATTATTAAACATATTTGCCGCTCCGGGGCCCAAAATTTTAAACAGTTTCATTAATTCACGAAGTCTTTCTTTGCATGATATCTATAGTACCTAGAGGGTATCTATGGTACCTAGAGGGTATCTATGGTACCTAGAGGGTATCTACGGTACCTAGAGGGTATCTATGGTACCTAGAGAGTATCTACGGTAGCTATAGATAGTGTCTACGGTACCTAGAGGGTATCTACGGTACCTATAGAGAGTATCTACGGTACCTATAGAGAGTATCTACGGTACCTATAGAGAGTGTCTACGGTACCTTGAGAGTATCTACGGTACCTAGAGAGTATGTACGTTACCTATAGAGAGTGTCTACTGTATCTAGAGGGTATCTACGATACCTAGAGGGTACCTATATATGGTATCTAGAGGGTATCTTATGGTATCATTCTAGGTATCTATGACACTCAAAATTATTTAAAGTACTTAATGTGTATCTAGATACTCATTGCTTATCTTTGATACGTGTTTGGTATATGTTTTACCCAGTGCTTATCTACAATACCCAAATACTATGTAAATTATACGGCTATGTCTTTAATAAGTTCCTCAAGTTTTAATAAATCTTTTAGTGAAATATTTGCATATCTTAATACACATCACGCACACATTTAAAAACACGAAGTTAATCTAACTGTATAATCCAACTCAATGGAAATAAAAAAAGTGTCGAAAGGAAATTCAATTATGTGAATTTGGCAGGGAATCAAAAAGAAACAAAAGGGATGGAAATCCCAAAAATGCCAATATATTTCATTTCCTCCGGAGACTGAAAGAGATATCGCGTCTGTGTAATAGTTCCGAAAGCGCCGGTAGGGGGCCGTATGACACTTCTCAGTACCAACGCCAGGGGGCGTCGAGTTCAAACGTAGCTTTTTACACCACTTCCAATATGTGAAAACAGAATTGCCGAGGGAGAGAATCAAAGGATTTTTTCCACTCATATAGTCTTTATACACAGAGAAAAATTTGAATAGGTACAGTTTTCGAAATCGCAATTGGATATAATATTGACACGTGATATTTTCCCTAAAGAATTTTAGAAAATATTAGGTGATGTCTACGTGTTCTATCACTTTGTATTTTATATTTTACTTTTGCTTGTTTAAAAAATCCTTTTTTTCTAGGAAATTCCAGAACTTTCATTTCCTAAATATTTTTATGGAGGAATACTAAAAAATATCATATAGTAGGAAACAATATAGTAATATAACCAGATATTGAAGAAACACGTATATACTGTAAACGTTCCATAAGCTCATAAGAAACTGGTTATAATATCCTCGGAATATTTTGGTGTTGAAAGAAAGTTGTATTCGTGATACAATTTATTCTTCAAAAAATATTTTGCTTTATTCCGAAAGGATTAAAACATCCGGTCTTAATTTTTTTTTTGAATATTTAAAAATATCCGGTTTTAATATTGCTGGAATATTTATAAAAATATCTGATTTAATCATTAAGATCTTATAGGCACATATCATAATGCTTCAATTTCTTTCAATTTAAATGGTTTGTAATGAGACGAAAGAGGTTCATAGTAAATGTTCTGAATGAAGGTTCGTTTTGCATGCGGCGATTAATGCGATCATCGCTCAGTAATCCTCGCCCAGCGATTATAGTTGAACTTTAGTTCAATGAAATTCCTATGGAGCTATTTTGCAACGAGCGATTATCGCTGAGCACTATTTCAATGTATTTCTGTTGCTGAGCGATCATTGCTGAGCGATGACCGCAACAATCGCTGCATGCAAAACGAACCTTTGCCACAACTTTGTACATCAAACTATATACATGTTTGATGAATGGATTTTGCATGCAGCCTATTAAATATCGAAAAAACTGAAAATAAAGTCAGAAGTTTATGAAATATGTAGACAATATATCAAATTTTGAGTATTCAAAAGTCGGATGGAAATGTTTAAATTCACTGCTTGAGTGAGTTATAAAATAGTACATTACAGTAGAACTCTTCTATAGTGAATTCAGAGTCCTGAGTAAGAGAACTACCCCTTATATAGTGTACAAATTTTCTTTAGTCTGTCAGGCAGACTAAAGAAAATTTGTTTACTATACGTGTTAGTTCTCTTACTCAAGACTCTACCTTCACTACAGAGGAGTCCACTATAGAGGAGCTCTACTGCAGTACAATATTCTCGTCCTATTGTACTAGTTTGGCAAGGTAGATAGGGGAGGTGACGCTACAATGACAATATGGTAAGTAGGCACGTAATATCGTCTGCAGGAGCGTCTGGGATAATAATAAAAAGGAATGGATAAACAATGTAGTAGGTATTTTTGGATAGGGGAATGAATAGAGTTTCGATAGGATGAGTTTGGATAGGGTACAGTATGGATAGAGTTTGGATAGGGTACAGTATGGATAGAGTATGGATAGGATACAGTATGGATAGAGTATGGATAGGATACAGTATGGATAGAGTTTGGATAGGATACAGTATGGATAGAGTTTGGATAGGATACAGTATGGAGAGAGTTTGGATAGGATACAGTATGGATAGAGTTTGGATAGGATACAGTATGGAGAAAGTTTGGAAAGGATACAGTATGGAGAGAGTTTGGATAGGATACAGTAGGGATAGAGTTTGGATAGGATACAGTGTGGAGAGAGTTTGGAAAGGATACAGTATGGATAGAGTTTGGATAGGATACAGTATGGAGAGAGTTTGGATAGGATACAGTATGGATAGAGTTTGGATAGGATACAGTATGGAGAGAGTTTGGAAAGGATACAGTATGGATAGAGTTTGGAAAGGATACAGTATGGATAGAGTTTGGATAGGATACAGTATGGAGAGAGTTTGGAAAGGATACAGTATGGATAGAGTTTGGAAAGGATACAGTATGGATAGAGTTTGGATAGGATACAGTATGGATAGAGTTTGGATAGGATACAGTATGGAGAGAGTTTGGATAGGATACAGTAGGGATAGAGTTTGGATAGGATACAGTGTGGAGAGAGTTTGGATAGGATACAGTATGGAGAGAGTTTGGATAGGATACAGTATGGAGAGAGTTTGGATAGGATACAGTATGGATAGAGTTTGGATAGGATACAGTATGGAGAGAGTTTGGAAAGGATACAGTATGGATAGAGTTTGGATAGGATACAGTATGGATAGAGTTTGGAAAGGATACAGTATGGATAGAATTTGGATAGGATACAGTATGGATAGAGTTTGGATAGGATACAGTATGGATAGAGTTTGGATAGGATACAGTATGGATAGAGTTTGGAAAGGATACAGTATGGATAGAGTTTGGATAGGATACAGTATGGATAGAGTTTGGATAGGATACAGTATGGATAGAGTTTGGATAGGATACAGTATGGATAGAGTTTGGAAAGGATACAGTATGGATAGAGTTTGGATAGGATACAGTATGGATAGAGTTTGGAAAGGATACAGTATGGATAGAGTTTGGATAGGATACAGTATGGATAGAGTTTGGATAGGATACAGTATGGATAGAGTTTGGATAGGATACAGTATGGATAGAGTTTGGATAGGATACAGTATGGATAGAGTTTGGATAGGATACAGTGTGGAGAGAGTTTGGATAGGATACAGTATGGATAGAGTTTGGAAAGGATACAGTATGGATAGAGTTTGGATAGGATACAGTATGGATAGAGTTTGGAAAGGATACAGTATGGATAGAGTTTGGATAGGATACAGTATGGATAGAGTTTGGATAGGATACAGTATGGATAGAGTTTGGATAGGATACAGTATGGATAGAGTTTGGATAGGATACAGTATGGATAGAGTTTGGATAGGATACAGTGTGGAGAGAGTTTGGATAGGATACAGTATGGATAGAGTTTAGAAAGGATACAGTATGGATAGAGTTTGGATAGGATACAGTATGGATAGAGTTTGGAAAGGATACAGTATGGATAGAGTTTGGATAGGATACAGTATGGATAGAGTTTGGATAGGATACAGTATGGATAGAGTTTGGATAGGATACAGTATGGATAGAGTTTGGATAGGATACAGTATGGATAGAGTTTGGATAGGATACAGTGTGGAGAGAGTTTGGATAGGATACAGTATGGATAGAGTTTGGATAGGATACAGTATGGAGAGAGTTTGGATAGGATACAGTATGGATAGAGTTTGGAAAGGATACAGTATGGATAGAGTTTGGATAGGATACAGTATGGATAGAAATTGGATAGGATACAGTATGGATAGAGTTTGGATAGGATACAGTATGGATAGAGTTTGGAAAGGATACAGTATGGATAGAGTTTGGATAGGATACAGTATGGATAGAGTTTGGATAGGATACAGTATGGATAGAGTTTGGATAGGATACAGTGTGGAGAGAGTTTGGATAGGATACAGTATGGATAGAGTTTGGAAAGGATACAGTATGGATAGAGTTTGGATAGGATACAGTATGGATAGAGTTTGGAAAGGATACAGTATGGATAGAGTTTGGATAGGATACAGTATGGATAGAGTTTGGATAGGATACAGTATGGATAGAGTTTGGATAGGATACAGTATGGATAGAGTTTGGATAGGATACAGTATGGATAGAGTTTGGATAGGATACAGTATGGATAGAGTTTGGATAGGATACAGTATGGATAGAGTTTGGATAGGATACAGTGTGGATAGAGTTTGGAAAGGATACAGTATGGATAGAGTTTGGATAGGATACAGTATGGATAGAGTTTGGATAGGATACAGTATGGATAGAGTTTGGATAGGATACAGTATGGATAGAGTTTGGATAGGATACAGTATGGATAGAGTTTGGATAGGATACAGTATGGATAGAGTTTGGATAGGATACAGTATGGAGAGAGTTTGGATAGGATACAGTATGGTTAGAGTTTGGATAGGATACAGTATGGTTAGAGTTTGGATAGGATTCAGTATGGATAGAGTTTGGATAGGATACAGTATGGATAGAGTTTGGATAGGATACAGTATGGATAGAGTTTGGATAGGATACAGTATGGATAGAGTTCCGATTAGAGACAGTGGATAGAAATTGGATAGAGTTGGAATAGTTACGGTATAATGTGAATAAGATTCAGTAATATACAAATTTAACATTTTTAAATTAAATATGATAAAATATAATTGAATAATATAAATAGATAAATAAATCTTCATTGAAAACACAAACACAAACAGTAAAACATACATCAATTAGCAATAGTTAAAATAAATATATTCATTATATATCAGTAAGTTACATAATTATGTAATATATCAAATATAGTCAAATTATTGATACAATCATTGTTTAAAATTAAATTAAACATAATACCAAAAACCCAAAAATGCTAGCTAGTATTTGACATGGTGTGCGGAAGATTCCACTGAGGAAAAATCCCACTGCGGAAAATTCCACTTGGAAAATTCCACTACGGAAAGTTCCACTGAGGAAAATTCCACTGAGGAAGATTCCACTGAGGAAAGTTCCACTCGGAAAATTCTACTGAGGAAAATTCCACTAAAAAAAATCCAATATTAAATTGTATTGTATTTATTATTTTTTATTATAAATTGTAATTGTATTATAAGTTGTAATTATATTATAAATTGTAATTATCTTATAAATTGTAATTATATTATAAATTGTAATTATATTATAAATTGTAATAATTATATTATAAATTGTAATTATATTATAAATTGTAATTATATTATAAATTGTAATAATTATATTATAAATTGTAATTGTATTATTAATTGTAATTATATTATAAATATTATTTTATTATAAATTGTAATTATATTATAAATTGTAATAATATTATAATTATTGTAATTTGTACTTGTTTGTAATCGTATTTAGTTGTAAATGTAATTATTTATTGTAATTGTAATTAATTATTATAAGTTGTATTTAGAATATATATTTTCAAAAAACAGTACTGTTTCGTCCAAATGGCTAAATGCCAGTCCAAAATATATGGTGATAGATCTTTTCCTGTAACTTGATAGCTAGGAAACGTTACCTTCATTCAAATAAATATCTTGATCTGTTCAATGTTAATCTAGCAGAGTGTAGGATAGTGTCTTGAGCTAATGTTTTACTTTATCTTAACCAATAAGGCTGTGGGAATTTGAATTATAATTGTGTGAAGCAACTTCTATTCTTACATTAGTTTATCTGTATTTTATCAAAAATATAATTGTACTTTTTTATAATTTTTACAGCAAGACCTCAAAGAAGACCAGAGTTAAGTTCCACTTTCGTATCGTATAACATATATTTTTATTTGTCCCTGCTTAAAACTCGAACTTACATTCCAAACTGTAATCAAATTTGCGGAACAAGAAACAAAATAAAAAATTGTAATCGTTTTTTTAAGTAGAATTATCTTCATCTCAAGTGGAATGCATTTTCCTTAGGTGTTGTACAAAGAAAACGTACATTAAGAAAATTTATATAATGATATTCACTTACATTTTATTAAACCACAATATTACAAAAAGGTTATTTAATATGAACATTTTAATTTCTAAAATATTGTTTTAGAAAATAAGCAGTACAATTTTATATTTATTTATATTCAGTGGAATTTTCCTCTGTGGAATTTTCCTCAGTGGAATTTTCCCAGTGGAATCTTCCTCAGTGAACTTTCCGCAGTGGAATTTTCCTAGAACCTTTGACATAATTCCAAGAATCCTAGCTAGTATTTGATAAAATACCAAGAATGCTAGCTAGTATTTGACAAAAATCCAAAAATGGTAGCTAGTATTGACATAATACCAAGAATCCTAGCTAGTATTTGATAAAATACCAAGAATCCTAGCTAGTATTTGATAAAATGCCAAGAATCCTAGCTAGTATTTGATAAAATACCAAGAATCCTAGCTAGTATTTTATAAATTGCCAAGAATGCTAGCTAGTATTTGACAAAATACCATTAATCCTAGCTAGTATTTGACAATATACCAAGAATCCTAGCTAGTATTTGACAAAATACCAAAAATCCTAGCTAGTATTTGACATAATATCAGAAATCCTAGCTAGTATTTGACATAATACCAGAAATTCTAGCTAGTATTTGACAAAATATCAAGAATCCTTGCTAGCATTTGACAAAATACCAGAGATCCTAGCTAGTATTTAGACAAAACACACCAAAATCCTAGCTAGTATTTGACAAAAAAATAGAATCCAGCTAGTACTTGACAAAATACCAAGAATCCTAGCTAGTATTGACAAAATTCTAAGTATCCTAGCTAGTATTTCAAAAAATACCAAGAATCCTTGCTAGTATTTCAAAAAATACCAAGAATTCTTGCTAGTATTTCAAAAATACCAAGAATCCTTGCTAGTATTTAAAAAAATACCAAGAATCCTTGCTAGTATTTAAAAAAATACCAAGAATCGTTGCTAGTATTTGACAAAATACCAAGAGTTCTTGCTAGTATTTGACAAAATACCAATAATCCTTGCTAGTATTCCAAAAAATACCAAGAATTCTTGCTAGTATTTCAAAAAATACCAAGAATTCTTGCTAGTATTTCAAAAAAATACCAAGAATCCTTGCTAGTATATCAAAAAATACCAAGAATTCTTGCTAGTATTTCAAAAAATACCAAGAATTCTTGCAAGTATTTCAAAAATATCAAGAATCCTTGCTAGTATTTCAAAAAATACCAAGAATCCTTACTAGTATTTCAAAAAATACCAAGAATCCTTGCTAGTATTTCAAAAAATACCAAGAATTCTTGCTAGTATTTCAAAAAATACCATGAATCCTTGCTAGTATTTCAAAAAATACCAAGAATTCTTGCTAGTATTTCAAAAAATACCATGAATCCTTGCTAGTATTTCAAAAAATACCAAGAATCCTTGCTAGTATTTCAAAAAATACCAAGAATTCTTGCTAGTATTTCAAAAAATACCAAGAATCCTTGCTAGTATTTCAAAAAATACCTAGAATCGTTGCTAGTATTTGACAAAATACCAAGAATTCTTGCTTGTATTTGACAAAATACCAAGAATTCTTTCTAGTATTTCAAGAAATACCAAGAATTCTTGCTAGAATTTGACAAAATACCAAGAATTCTCGCAAGTATTTCAAAATATACCAAGAATTCTTGCTAGTATTTGACAAAATACCAAGAATTCTCGCAAGTATTTCAAAATATACCAAGGATTCTTGCTAGTATTTGACAAAATACCAAGAATTCTCGCAAGTATTTCAAAATATACCAAGGATTCTTGCTAGTATTTGACAAAATACCAAGAATCCTAGAAACAATTTAACAAAACATCATTTGGATTCGAATAGAAAAATAGTGGTTGGAAAAAATTAATATATGTTGGAGCAAATTTTTATTATTTCTAAATCCATCGAATTATGATTAGATTTTTCAAGTCTTAAATTAACTTTCTTGTAATCTTAGCTGCATCTATTGTGAATATTTAATTTTGATTAATTTTTGTTAGTTTACTCTGATTTTTTTTAAACAAGACGAAAGCTTAAGTATAAACGAAAATACGATAACACAATATATTAAATACGATAACACAATATATTAAATACGATAACACAATATATTAAATACGATAACACAATATATTAAATACGATAACACAATATATTAAATACGATAACACAATATATTAAATACGATAACACAATATATTAAATACGATAACATAATATATTAAATACGATAACACAATATATTAAATACGATAACACAATATATTAAATACGATAACACAATATATTAAATACGATAACACAATATATTAAATACGATAACACAATATATTAAATACGATAACACAGTATATTAAATACGATAACATAATATATTAAATACGATAACACAATATATTAAATACGATAACACAATATATTAAATACGATAACACAATATATTAAATACAATAACACAATATATTAAATACGATAACACAGTTTATTAAATACGATAACACAATATATTAAATACGATAACACAATATATTAAATACGATAACACAGTATATTAAATACGATAACACAATATATTAAATACGATAACACAATATATTAAATACGATAACACAATATATTAAATACGATAACACAATATATTAAATACGATAACACAATATATTAAATACGATAACACAATATATTAAATACGATAACACAATATATTAAATACGATAACACAATATTACGAAAGGACAATATTAAATACGAAAAAGAAATGTTTTTTTTATTAATTGTGACGAATCTCTGTAGATTGTTAGTAATATTATATTATATTATGATTTAAAAAAATTCATAAAATTATTTTGATAAACCAGATTTAAGATTTCATGTCATTTTCGCCTTGTATTATTTTGATGATCTACAATTGTAATTTTAATTGATATTAGTAAAAATTCTTGCATTTAAATATTTTTCTGTAGGGAAACAAATACAGTTCAATATATATCAACATATTATGTACCATTTAATAAGTTAATGGCTTATATAGCAACAATAAAAGCTGAAATCCTAGTAAAGAATTCGACTGATTCTCCCAGTGATTTTTCACAAGTGTTTTTCACTCATCTTAAGTATGGTGATTTAGAATCTCTCTGAAATATCAAGCCTTCCTCTCGCCCATTGAAGTCCCCCTCATTCTATTAATATATTCATATGCATATATTATTCAAATTTCTAACCACGTCAGACTCAGGTTCAGTAGGTACGACTCAAGAGCTCAATTGAAAACAATTCAAGGTGTGAGTTTAAAATCTTATACTTTTAGAAATTAATTTCTACAACGTGATATATAATTTTAAAAAGAGTTACCTATTAATGTAAGCAAATATATACCGAGTAATTAATAAAAGGTAGGGTTCCTTAAAAATAAAATTTTATAAAACCTAATTAAAAATTATGAGATCATCCTAGATAATGTAAAGATGCGTTGAGTAAACAAAGAAATTGTACTCTGTCTCTAATATAATTATTTCTTTGTTACTCCTAGCATTTTCTATGAAAGGTTTAAGTTTTCAATTACCATAATGTATTTGATTTATTTCAGTTTTATTTATATAATAAAGTAGCTTTTTATATATATTCTTCAAATAAATTTGTCTACATTTAATTTTGTATACAGAGAGAAAATAAATTAATGAAGGTCCACTTAACTCCTTAATTAACGAAGTGCGAACACCGGTTTTCGTAATATTAAAATGCTATTATTGACTAAAGTCATTAAATTGCCAATAAGTGACTGGCAGTTTGCCGTCAGGCAATTCTCCGAGTCGGCAATTTCCCTCCTGGCAATTTTCCGTGTACCGTAGAAATTATAGTTTACTGTATTAGGAACAGGCATTGCAAAATAAAAAAAATTCTTACTGAATAGGAGGCTTGTTACCCTACATAATTATTTGTCCCTATATTATCTTTTATATCACATTCATTGTAAACATTAAAAACAACATATAAGACTAACAATATAACACTGATAATATAACACTAACAATATAACACTCTCTTTCATACCTAAAACTATTGCATTATTTTTCTGACAGAAAGTCGATTAAAAGACGAGGCTCATCGTACGATGAAAAGTTCATATCATTTTTTGCATCGGTTGCTTTGATGAATTTGGAGGGAAAAAGTAGCAAGATGTACCTTTGATATTCCTGATGAGCGAAGATTACCAAATCGCATCAGCAATCTTTGTTAGGTAGTCAGGGATGATAGCAAAAGAGGATTATTTATTGTTATTAATCCTCTGATTAGATGATTATCTGACGGAAAAGAAGAGAGTTTTGAGTAATGAACTTATATTCTGAAATAAAAACGTCGCACCCACATCTGTATTTAGATAATCTTAGAGAATAAATATTGTATGAATGTTCTTCACCGTAAGAATAATCAAACAGGTAAATATGGGTTAAATGAATTTCCGTTTTGTTTAAAAAAATACGTTTTGTAATTATAAACTCTCAATCAGCTAAACCATACAATTCATAAATCATAATTCAAGAAATATCATAGATTTATAGTTTATACCTGTCTTCAATCTCAAAAATCTATATTTCAAGCAAAAAAATACATCTTAAAAGATCATTATCTTTATTGTATACACGTACACAGTCCTCGTCATGTAATAATATGTACTGAAAATCTGTACAAGACAAATCTTAAAAGCGAGATACCATATTGGAGAACGTTGTCCCAACAAATAACTTTGTTGGTACAATACAGTACAACATTTCTACAAATACTGAACTATTTTATAGTAAACCATCCTAAAAAATATAGTCCTGGTAATGAAGCACCATGCATATTGAGTTCTACCAGTACAACTTCTCTATAATGATGTCCTGTATAGTGAACCATCATGATTATAGAATAGTTCGGAGTAATGAAGCACCCTGTATATAGTTAATTTTTTGAAGAAAAAGTATATTTTGTGTAGTCTGCCATAAAATAACCTATTTTCTATCCATCTTTTGCGTCCTCAATAGTGAAGTCATCTAGCTGTAGTTCATTATAGAGGCATTCTACTGCATTTGGGCAATGTTGTAAAAATTTTGGGACAATGCTGTAACAATATTGCGGCAATGTTGTAACAATATTGGGGCAATGTTGTAACAATATTGGGGCAATGTTGTAACAATATTGGAGCAATGTTGTAATAATATATGTACAATGTTGTAACAATATTGGGGCAATGTTGTAACAATATATGGACAATGTTGTAACAATATTGTGGCAATGTTGTAATATAGTGGCAATGTTGTCCCAATAAACATAGTTACAAACGATGATGTGATTTTAAAGAAGGAAAAAGGCCGAATAATCAGTCCTAGGCAGAATATATAAAGACCATCCCTTCTAGCTTTGATTACTTCGAGCCCACTGACCTGAACGTAAGTTAAACAATGTTGTGACAATATTGACTTGGACTCTACATTGCGGCTTGGTGGAGCTAATAAAACAGGACTACCTGTTGAGGGAAAATGGCCACTATTTCTCTCAACGGGATTAGCTATCGAGGAGAAAAACACGGGGGAATATGTGTAGATTTGAGGGCCGTACACACGCAGGTTTTTTTTTAGTCTTTCCACCAGACTTTTTGCTAAGCTCTTCTTACTTTTTCCACGAGAATATAAGAAAATACGATATAATAATTATTTATTTTAGTTGCTATCCATGTAAATGCATGTATATTGTATAATGGATAACAACTAAAATATATAATTATTATATCGTTTTTTCTCATACTATTCAAAAATCTCGTAGAAAAAAGTAGGAGGAGCTTAGCAAAAAGTCTGGTGGAAAGACTTAAAAAACCCTACGTGTGTACGGCCCTTCAGACTGGATGACTTCATCTTTTAATATTAAGGAATTCGTCAAGTAGATCATCAGTACAGCCTGGATTTTTTCGACAAATTTTATATGATATGGTTTTTAGAAACTAGACACATATTAATTTAATTAGATTTCATTGTTGTTCATTAATTAGTATTACAAATAATATTCCCTAAATAAAAAATGATTTTTTTTATACTGAATTTTTTACATTGAAAAACTTAAACATTGAAATTATTAATTTAAATTGAATAATTTATAATTCTAATCGAATAATTAATAATCATCATTTAAATATTTAAATAATAGAATTATTGATTATTTATAAATATTGCAGTCAGAAAAAATATATCAGTTTCAATTCACAACACCACTTAAAATATTATCAGTATTCACTCAAAAATAATTGATCAACTGTTGTAAATTGATCTAGAGAATTATTATTCAGACAATTTTATACCTTCGTAAAATATAAGAATCCAGTAGAACAAAATCACTGATTGGTGGCTTTCGAATGACCTCTATAACCCGTGAAGAAAAACATCGTGAATTTACTGAAATGTAATCGTCATATAACCAATTTTCCAGGGAAATATTATCATCGATGATAGTGTCAAAAGTTATGATATTATAAATACTATCAATATTTACCGTAATAGACGATATGCGGTTTTTTAATTTTGCGACATGGTGTAAGATTGGTTGAGGTGTTCACCGAGATCATCTTCCTTTGTACCAACTTTTCCCATTTGGGAAGTACTAGTTACAGCACATTGCGGATAACCCATTGCTGTTCTAAAGAATAGATTGCATTCTCATATTGCAAATAAGTTTTAAAAGTAAGTGTCAGATTTTTGTAAGAGAAATATTGCAGTTTTTATGTTGCAGTTCTAGTATTTTTATCAAATGTTAACTTGAATGTTTGACTCTACCAGAAAATTTGTTTTTTAATTTAAACTAAGTCTTTTAGTAGAGTTTTTTTATTGATATTATTTGATTTTGAATGGACAATTGGAATCTTTTGGAATCTTTTTAAATATCATTTATAATTTTCCTTATAAAATCAATTGCTATATTTATGGAACTTTTAGTTCTTATGAAAATTTAAGTTTTTTAAGGGAATTTTCAAATATTTTTTTTAATAAGAAAACTTCACATTTTCAAAAAACTTCTATCACGCGAATCTACTATAAAAAATCTATAAATATTCTATAAGAATAGAGAGCTTTATCACTGGCAAGTATTTTATTCAAACCGTAATTCCCCACATCGAGGGTGCCGAGGGCAATAAAAAGATTTCCCTTCTTTTACAGTAGAACCAAAAGGAATATTGGTCACACAATGTGAATATTAACAATAATAATGATCTTTGAAAAGCGAATTCAATCGGACTTTCTTTGGTTTAACGATGTGAATTGCTTATAGTTACTGGCCAGGGGATGACAGTGGCATCTTTGTAGATCATAAAGAGGCTCCCAGGTGCTATTGTAATGGCAGCACTTTCTTCAGATGCTCCCGTAATAGCCTCTTTGTATTGAGAAGCTGCGGCCCATCTGCTGGTGTTCCCATGAACCAAAGAGGAAGTTATGGTGGGGCTATAGGAGATGAAGGGGAACGACCGACCATGGAAAAATCTCAAAATTTTAACATTTTTTTTTATTTCATAAATAGGTACCTTATAACCTTATAAATGATTGTACAAATAATCAGAACTCTAGAGTGTGACTGTGTGACACTAAGCCACTGGGGAGAGGGTGATGACGTGATGAGCCCGGGCCATCCCATGAGTACCAACCTAGTGGATTTTGATTTGGTGTCGTGGTTATTGCTATGTTGAACTTCACAACAGTGAGTCAGGTGGCGCCTGATGATACCCCCACCTCCGAGTGGATAATAGCGAGCATGGCTTGTCCTTGGTCATGGGGATTTAGTGCCAAACAAAGCAATAACTTTGAATGCCATTTTGAGGCCCTTCAAAAAGTTATAAATTATGATATTCAAACATAAAAGGCTTTTTTTTTGGTTGAAGCTACGGTATTGCGGTTTTTTGCATTCGATGCTCCAGGACATTATCTAGAATCGTAGAAAAGTTTTGTTTGAATTACGATTTATTTTTAGAAATATTAAATTTAAAAAAAAAAACTGTTTGTTTTTCAATATTTCGAAAAATAATCGGAAATTCGAACAAAGCGCTACTATGATTCTAGGTAATCCCCTGCAGAATCGAATGCAAAAAACGGCAATGCCGTAGTTTCAATAAAAAGAAGCCTTAGGCTTTTTGGACAATGTATCGAAATCCGTTCGAAATTCGAATAACTCGTTTTCTATGGGTCTAATCGAAAAAATGCCATGAACAAAAACGATAGGGAATTCAATTTTATATATAGGGTCGAAGTTTCAGAACCGTAGCTTCATTAATAAAAAAAATTCAAAAACCATGGTCGGTCCCCTTATTAATCTTCTATGGCCCCTCCATAACTTTCTCTCTGGCTTACTGAATGATACCCTGTGATGTACGTTACTATTTCAGATAGAAAGTTAAGGTGGGATAATAGGAGATTAGGATGGGCACCCACTTAATCTTCTATGGCCCCACCAAAATTTTCTCTTTCGCTTGCTGTATGATACCTAATACTATCCCAAATAAAAAGTTATGGAGGAGCCATAGAGATTAAGTTGGAAAAGTTTTTGTAGGCTCATAGAAGATTGACATGGGCACCCACTTAATCTTCTATGGCCCCACCATATTTCTTTTCAGTTCAGATATCTTCTAAAATACGTTCGCCGCTTCATTTGAGTTAAGCCGATGTTCTTCATAAAAGCTGCTTATAATAATCATTTCAATTCGATTTCTTCGGGATATTGATAATACAAATTGTCTACGAGATAATTCACCAAAATGTATTGAAATACTGGCTAAATGTACAGATGGATTATTTTAGGGAGTAGGGTGAGTTACAAGTTATCGGACTGTTCCACATCTTCGATCGTATTTGAAAAAGTAAATAATAGTCATAACTTAACATCGATACCATTTAAAATTAAAAAATTATAATTATTAAATTATTTTTGAAGATCAGATTCATAGTTTTTATGATCGAAATTGTGGAACTGTACGATAACTCGGAACTTATCTAGGGAAAGTTCCGAATTATCGCTCAGTACTACATCTTCGGTCATATAAGAAAAAACAATATAAAAATTGTTATTATTACACAGTGCTATCTAATACTTCTGCAAACCCGGGTTTGCAGAAGTATTAGATAGCACTGTGTAATAATAACAATTTTTATATTGTTTTTTCATATATGACCGAAAATGTATTACTGACCGATAATTAAGAACTTACCCTATTCTATTTCCCCGTCATGCATTTTTCTATTGATTACTTGTTTCTTTTGATCTTTATTGCATAGTGTCACTGATAGTCTATGTATCTTACAATAAGATGACTGCTGATGGTACCCCCATAGCATTACTATGACATGAGATGGGACAGTTACTTCTGCTATCATTTTCCTCTTCATTGGAATGTTTATTGCAATTGACCATTTCTGAGATTGAATAGTTATTGTGTCTTTCAATTGCTCATTTGTTTTATTTATATGAAATGAAAAAGAACATGTAGACAGTGGACCGAAAAGTCTTAATTTGTTTTTTTGTTCTGATTTGGATGAGGAAAATTTGAGAAAAAAAAATCAAGATTTTTTCCATTTTGGTTTAGGGTAAGTTCATAATTATCGGTCAGTTCCCCATTTTCGGACACGTGAGAAAAAACGATATAATAATTACTATTATTTTATTTTATTTTAATTAGTATCCATGATACCTGCAGGTATCATGGATTCTAATTATACTAAAAAAATGTTATACATATATCGTTTTTTCTAGGTGTCCGAAAATGGGGAACTGACCGATAATTAAGAACTTACCCTGACAGCAAAAACCAGAGAGAATATTATGGTGGGGCCATAGAAGATTAAGAGGGGATCTGTTCTATGTACCCTCTATAGATCACATTTTATGGGATAGAGCATAATTTACATGTTCTCAAACTGGTGTTCAAAATATGTTTTAATCTTCAAATGCGGTACTTTCTTATTTAAATGATTTAAATGATTTAAATGATTTTTTAAATGATTTAATCATTGTTTATCAATGAAATGAAATTGAAAAAATAATAACCGGTTAGTATTTATTAGAACAAATATATAATACAGAGTAAAGCAAATAATCTGAAGAATAATCGCGAAGATTATGACTTCATTCTTAATTTCAAAATTCTGAAATATAATTCAAAGAATGGATTTTTTTTAATAAATTGTCTAAAGTCCCACTGTAAATTTCTCCTTTTGAATATATATAAATAGTCCATTAATTATTTGTGCAGTTGGATATCATTTTCAAGGGGCAGTTCAGTCAATTTTTGTTTTCATATTATTAATGTTGAACGATCACTTAATAAGAATAAAGCATTCTTGTAGAATTAAACGGTTGAAAAAAATATAATAAGCGATATATATCATATTTTATAAATTCGATTTAGTTCCTGCGTCCTCCTACAGGTGGCGCCACCACTCTGTACTATTTGTTTACATTTTACAACTGATAACATGTGAACATTTTTTCTATCAACAGTATTAACAGGTAATTTATGAAGAGATGGTTTTCTTTTCAAAACTAAATCTAATAGACTCGAAGGACAGTTCTCATTTCACAAATTCTTTTCACCATTTTCAAACATATAATAACAGATTAAAGTCTGTGACTGGTTATCATTTTGTTTACGTACTACAATTAGTTACGCGGTCCACCGCAGTCCACAGATGGCGCCACTAATTAGCAATATACTTTTTATATAAACATTTCTAAAATAAACTAATATTCTAATGTTACATAAATAAATATACTAAATCGATTTAGGACCAATTTGGCGATAGTTTGATTTTGATTGAACTGCCCCTTTAAGACTTATCCTTCATCTTACTATACAACTACAATATCATAGACCAAATACTAAATGTTCAACACTGTATTGATTAAACACGTGTTTGATTTAAAATTAAAGGCCGTATTAAAGAAATAAAAAAAAATCAATATTTAATATTTTCAGCACTATTTTCCAATTTGGAATTTCTGCATCTATTTAAAAACATCCTCGTTCATTAATTCTCATTAGTTAATTAGTTATGAGCAGTTGAAAAGGGTAAGCAATCCCTAAAGGTGGCTGAGAAATCGCTTCCCATTTTCTAGCAGGCATTAAATCTCTCCACTTCAACTCAACGATAACTCATTTGTCAAATATTTCCTCCCGATAAATTATAGGCTTTTATTAAAAGAATTATAGAGAGATTTTGGGACTTCAGCCTGAAATGAATTATTGGAAATGAACATTGAATGATTTGGAGTCGAAAATTCACATTTTGTTGATTTTTGGTATCTATGAATGAAAAAAAAATAAACTACTTTGAACGAAATTTTCATAAAATATTTAAATGAACTTGAACTTAGTTAAATGATAAATTAAATAGAAATGAAAATGTTTAATTTAAATAAAATATTAAATTAAAATTCTTTAATATTCAAAATATAAAGTTCATTAATGTTAAAAATAGCATTATCGGACTATAATTTAAACGAGGCAAAAAAAAATTTAATATATAACAATAATTTATAAACTATAAAAAATGTAAAAAATCATTTCAATATAATTTTAAATTAGCATTATAATTAAAGAGCATATTACTAAATAAAGAAACATAAATATATTAACCATTATTGGTTTAACCTTCCAGAAGATCAGAGTAATCCAACTAGTAAGTACATCAATAATGGTTTCTGCTCGACTATAAATTATTTTCCTCAGTTCGATAATAACATCAAATAAATCCAATGAGAGAAATCACAATCATTGGAAATCCTCAAATGGTTTATCTGAAAATGTTCATCGACAGCAAATGATGATCAAACACTGAGAGAAATATTTCAAGTTAACCTTCCCTCGACATCAAATGGATTCTGTCATCAGTCATCAATGTTATCACCACATCAAAATTATTGCCGGCGACGACGACGACGGTCCATTATTCAGAATTCGGCCATCCGGTTTGTTGCGTAAGTTCTGAGACCTGCCTGCGTGAATAATTCCCAATTCGATTTTGCAGAGATTTGAATTAAGCTATATAAGGTTCTACATCTTCCGCCATCTTTTTTTGGCAGACGTTTTCTACTTCTCCTCCTTTTCAGTGAAACAGATTTTTTGCAAAGCTCTTTAAGAGTGAAAAGCGTTCATCAGCGAACAAATTGAGTGAGATAGAGTCGAGTTAGGATTGTCCTGAATCAGCAGAAAATCTCCTAAACCTCCTTTACGAAAAGCGTTCGAAAAGCTCTTGAAAAGAAATAAAGTTACCAATCAAATGATTTAAGGAATTTCCATTAAATTCAAAGTTTCCAATTCTCCCAGTCTGGTTTTCGATTCTTGTAATTGAGTGAGACTAATTCCAAATTCCAAACGGAATCATTAGCTTAGCAAATAGATTGGAACGGACCTCTTCATTTGGAAGCATCATTAGTAAGTGACTGATTCGAACAAGCCGCTCTCACACTTTTCTTAAAATAGACTTCGAACAGAAACTGTAAATCATGGATAAAGGGGATTCAGTCTAAGCCGTTTATAGCAGAGTGTCAAATAGTGGGGCCATAGAAGATTTCGTATGGTCCTCTCCTAATCTTAGGTTGGCTGGCCCACCAAAAGGTTCTCTCTGGTTACCAAATCAAGAGCTTTGACATCTGTCTTCAAAAATAGGATCGTTCTGAATCCCAAATTGACACCCGATATTCGAACGCTGCAGGCGCTCCAAAACAAACGAGAGTAATTGGTAACTCGAGTACTGGTAGCGTCGTAACTATGCTCAGAAAACGCGTAATGTGCACTGAAACCATTACAGTTTGTGGTTATATGTAGGAACATAACGAAACATATTAAGATCCTCGAAGTTGCCTAATTCGACACCTAATCTTACGGGATAAAATTCAGTTTTTACAGAAATGAAAGATTTTAACGATAATATTTTGAATAAGTTTGAAGGTTACAGAACTGATGTAAAATTTTGAAGACAATATTATCGAATAAAAGTCAGGAATACCAAACTAATTCGTCTCTGCAGGAAGATACAAATAATATTCCACAAGGGAGGAACTCTTACGGCGAAGAACATTCATACAATATCTATTTACAGTCATTGCAAAGTATTATAATTTTGAAATAATAACTAAAAACGGATACGAATTCATAAGAAATAATCTGTTCTTATTAACCGGTTAAATTTCAAAACTATTCGCAAAATTATTTGATCGGCAAAAGTATTTATTTTTACTTATAATATATCTGCTGTAACTCTTTAGAAAATTTATATTAGTTTATGCTGAACATTTTATGTGGAACATACAATTAAAAGCAATGTTTTCAATGTGTTTTATGCGAAGTTTACTTCATAAATATTTCATAATGATCAAAATTGTACGAACAAATTTGTACAAAAATTATCTGTAGACGAGTTACAAACTATATACCATTTTTTGTATTTTCTATAATTTTACTAAAGTGTTTGTATTACAGAAAAAAAACTTTTAATTTGTTTGTGCTTCGTAAAAACTTAACTTCTTTCAGAAAACAGGGATGAAGTAGAAGAAATAGTTATGGTGGGCCATAGAAGATTGAGCGAGAAAGTTATGGTGGGGCCATAGAAGATTGAGAGAGGAAGTTATGGTGGGGTCATAGATGATTGAGAGAGAAAGATATGTTGGAGTCATAGATGATTGAGAGAGAAAGTTATGGTGGGGCTATAGAAGATTGAGAGAGAAAGTTATGGTGGGGCCATAGAAGATTGAGAGAGAAAGTTATGGTGGGCCACAGAAGATTGAGAGAGAAAGTTATGGTGGGCCATAGAAGATTGAGAGAGAAAGTTATGGTGGGCCATAGAAGATTGACAGAGAAAGTTATGGTGGGGCCATAGAGTAAAAAGAGAGAAAGTTATGGTTGGGCCCTAGATTATTAGCAGTGTTAGTTATGGTGGGCCATAGAATATTAAGAAGAGAAAACTATAACTTGAAACAAATTAAAAGTCCTAATACGTAAATTAATTTAACTTAAAACTTAGTTAATAAAGTAATTTGGATATCATATTTTATGTAAAACCAATTAATATTTAGTAATATCTATTCTCTGATGAAGAAGAAAACGGTTGGATTGTCAGGCTAGGAGTTTTAAATCATCAATGATGATCCTCTAGATTCTGAAATTGTTTTGTTTAATCAAATAGGTTTCTGTTTAGTTTGGAGTTGTATTTCTTCATTTTTCTTTTGTATATTTCTTCTTCCTTCTGCCTTGCTATATCCATTGATAACAAGTGTAGGTCGCTTATCAATGGGTGCCAATTCTTGTCATCCATGCGCTGTGTCGGCATTGTTATACCTGTGGTAGTCGAATTAGTCAACCTAGTGCATCATGGAGCGTACTTTCACAGTCCCTTCTTCTACGAGGCCCTCTTCTCTTCGTGTCTCTTTGGATCACCTCGTAGTGGATAGGGACAACTTTTAAACACATAATTTCCCTGAAAATGGAAAAAATATTTTCCGAGAAGTTGGAACTAATGAAAAAGTCACTGAAGTGCCATTCATATCTACTCTTTATATTAAAATAACTAAATCATATTTCTTAGTGATAAATTCACGAAAAATTATAAAAAAATATATGAGTAGGTGGCAGACTATGAATCACCAAGAATTAGATGGCCGAATTATGAATCATAAAGAGTTGGATAGCGGATTATGAATCACTAAGAGTTAGATATTGAATTTTGATTCACTAATTGCCATGTTGCGGGATATGACCCCCCCCCCCCCCTCTCCTCTGAAGGTTGTGATATATATTGTCCTGATAATAGTGTATAAAACACTCCAGTGATTGGTAGTAAATTGCGGCGTTAGGCCTGTGCACCAGAGTTGTTACGACTTAATTTGGAAGATTTACGCTCTTTTTATAGCGCAGCGAATAGACCTTGCTGCGGAGACACATTTTCTGCCTCTCCCTGTATCGTGATACATAGCGAACATTTGTATCGTGGATACAAAACGTGCATTAGTATCATAGATAAAAATTTTGTATGATATTAATTACAGTTACATCTAAATAATGCAAATGTGGTTTAACTCAGTAGCAATGAGCAATTATCATGGAAATAAAAACAAAATGGATTGAGGTGAGACGATATATCAAAAATAAATATTTTGATAATGTAGCCATGATAGAGCAAACTGTAGCCATGATACAGCAAACTGTAGCCATGATACAGCAAACTGTAGTCATGATACAGAAAACTGCAGTCATGATACAGAAAACTGTAGCTAGCCATGATACAGAAAATTGCAGCCATGATACAGAAAACTGTAGCCATGATACACAAAACTGCAGCCATGATACAGAAAACTGTAGTCATGATACAGAAAACTGTAGCCATGATACAGAAAACTGCAGCCATGATACAGAAAACTGTATCCATGATACACAAAACTGCAGCCATGATACAGAAAACTGTAGCCATGATACAGAAAACTGTAGTCATGATACAGAAAACTGTAGCCATGATATACAGAAAACTGCAGCCATGATACAGAAAACTGTATCCATGATACACAAAACTGCAGCCATGATACAGAAAACTGTAGCCATGATACAGAAAACTGTAGCCATGATACAGAAAACTGTAGCCATGATACAGAAAACTGCAGTAATAATTCTGTATTCAAGATATAAAAAATGTTGCCCAGTTTAAATAAATTTTCAAACTATATAAACTATATATGATGCAATATTCAATCATTGATGCGTGTTATATGTAGTTTTTAAATATACAAATAATGTGATGAAATAATTTCTTTTTCAAAGAATTGTGTTCTACAGTTGTTATTTGTCTCCTGTTGCCATAGCCAGATGCATCCTCTCTCCATATTGACCATTTTCGAGTGTTTTTGGGAATCGCTTCAAGTGTTGTGACGAGAATTCATTTTTGTTTCCATATCCTCTGCCGCATGTACGGCACTTTTCAACAGTTTTGTTTGCCGAAATATATTTTCGAGTATTAACTCTTTATCACTTAGATTAGTTTTAAAATGGAAAAGTGTCCTAAATTTTAGGATTATAGGGAAGAATGTTTATAATTAGAAAAAAAGGTTGCTGAATATGTTACGAATGATTGGGTTAAGTCATTTTTTCTTCATTTGTAACTATCTAATTAATGTGTTCTTTGGAAACAAAAATAAACCAATATTGCAGTATTTGACAAAAGAGGATACACTGCAGTATTTTGACATAAAGGGATACACTGCAGTATTTTGACAAAAAGGGATACACTGCAGTATTTGACAAAAGAGGATACACTGCAGTATTTGACGAAAGAGGATACACTGCAGTATTTTGACATAAAGGGATACACTGCAGTATTTTGACAAAAAGGGATACACTGCAGTATTTTGGCAAAGAAGAACCACTGCAGTATTTTGGCAAAAGAACCACTGCAGTATTTTGGCAAAGAAGAACCACTGCAGTATTTTGACAAAGAAGAACCACTGCAGTATTTTGACAAAAAGGGATACACTGCAGTATTTTGGCAAAGAAGAACCACTGCAGTATTTTGGCAAAGAAGAACCACTGCAGTATTTTGGCAAAAGAACCTCTGCAGTATTTTGGCAAAGAAGAACCACTGCAGTATTTTGGCAAAGAAGAACCACTGCAGTATTTTGGCAAAGAAGAACCACTGCAGTATTTTGGCAAAGAAGAACCACTGCAGTATTTTGGCAAAGAAGGACCACTGCAGTATTTTGACAAAGAAGAACCACTGCAGTATTTTGGCAAAGAAGAACCACTGCAGTATTTTGGCAAAGAAGAACCACTGCAGTATTTTGGCAAAGAAGAACCACTGCAGTATTTTGGCAAAGAAGAACCACTGCAGTATTTTGGCAAAGAAGGACCACTGCAGTATTTTGGCAAAGAAGAACCACTGCAGTATTTTGGCAAAGAAGAACCACTGCAGTATTTTGGCAAAGAAGAACCACTGCAGTATTTTGACAAAGAAGAACCACTGCAGTATTTTGGCAAAAGAACCACTGCAGTATTTTGGCAAAGAAGAACCACTGCAGTATTTTGGCAAAGAAGGACCACTGCAGTATTTTGGCAAAGAAGAACCACTGCAGTATTTTAGCAGAGAAGAACCACTGCAGTATTTTGACAAAGAAGAACCACTGCAGTATTTTGGCAAAGAAGAACCACTGCAGTATTTTGGCAAAGAAGAACCACTGCAGTATTTTAGCAAAGAAGAACCACTGCAGTATTTTGGCAAAGAAGAACCACTGCAGTATTTTAGCAAAGAAGAACCACTGCAGTATTTTAGCAGAGAAGAACCACTGCAGTATTTTGACAAAGAAGAACCACTGCAGTATTTTGGCAAAGAAGAACCACTGCAGTATTTTGGCAAAGAAGAACCACTGCAGTATTTTAGCAAAGAAGAACCACTGCAGTATTTTGGCAAAGAAGAACCACTGCAGTATTTTAGCAAAGAAGAACCACTGCAGTATTTTGGCACTGTGTGGCCTAGTCTTCAGAGGGCCTAAAGATAAGGATGGTAGCATCTGAGTTGGGCGCAACTTAGCGCATTTCTCAAAACTTAGTAGACGGAAGGGTGTCACTGCAACGATTTCCAGGGATCAAAATTAGGACCATTTACATAATTTGGAGAGATGGTGCATCCTCAGTTTTGCAAATGAGAGTGATAAGAAGCTTACAAAATGTTAGACAGGAGATGTCTTGGCGCAATTATTTATCAGACACTATATAGGAGGGTTGGTTCTAACGACTTTGGTTTTACAGATAATATTGATCTGCTTGACTTGATAATCAGGGTAGAAAACCATGGTTTGTTTTCGACTATATGAATATTTTTTTTAATAATATACTAACTACTAAATTTTGAAATGGTCTAATATTTTTTAACAAAATGGAAATATTAAAAAAATTGTTTCCTAATTATATTTGCGTACCCGGCAATCCCTCGTTTCCGCGGGGGCATCAAGAAAAAGAAGGATCTACTGAATGACCAATTGTATCTTATTAAATGCGTTTCCTTTTCATTTGATTTTATTGTTTTAATCCTTATTGACCTTCATATAATAACTGAAATTCCGTAACTGTCATCTGTACACACCTGGCTGAACCACTCTGTTAACTTTCTAAGAAAATTCTATTTCACGAATCACAATTTTCTAATTTCCAATTATTCTTCAAATCTTACAAATTTGTCATCGTGTACCCAGACCAATTTTTAAATACCTACAAGCATTACAATTAGTAAAATTTATTTTTAGAATTGTGAAATTACCTATCTGTAAAAGAATTTACTGACTGTAATAAATTGATCTCATAATTTATACGAATCCAAAAATTTAACAATTATTACAAAGTTACAACCTTATGGATAATATAAGCCCACGTTTATCCTTTTATAATTATCGAAATCGTACATTTGATTAAAAACGATAGAATACCCTGTACTGATGATACCAATTAATTGATCTAGATTTTAAAATGTATATTCACTACACCTGATTCAGGCTAATGATTTTAGCGTGCAATAAACGCAGGTGTTCTGCTGAATGATTAGTAGAGCATATTTTGAAAAATGAATACATATCTAGTTAGAAGCTGTCAAATGAATTGTGTAGCAATTGAATAATGTTTCAAATAGCATCGAACAATTAATTAATGAGTTTTTAATGTCTGCTTCGGAACCAAAGGCCATAACGCAGATTTAAAAATGAAATTAGATACAAGGGTCTGGAATAAACAGTTAAAAAGGAAATTTATACATGAAACTATTTGTATTAAAGCTACTATGTGAAAACAGTCACTTACCAAAGAATGTGACGAACGAAGTAGAAGAGGAAAATGAAGAGGTGATAGTATATACAGAGTGTAATAAAAAAATAGAATGAATTAAGTTATGGTGGGGCCATAGAAGATTGAGTGATGTCTCTTCTATGTCCCCTACAATACCTCTCAATTATATACACTCTTTTATGTACTTACCCCACTCTGTTCCTGTACAGGAATAAGATAAAATGATATGCCTGTATATTACAGAGGCAAATAACTAATACCTATTGGACAGCCAGCCATTCATTAGGCATCGGTGATTCAACCGGGGAGCTTTTTTGCTTACAAATATTCAGGACTTACAGACTTTATTATCTGGACACACGGAGGAGCAAACGTGTCCTAATTAGGACTCCTTTGGGGTGAATGGTGAGTCCTCACGCTAGTGGATGGAGGTAAGTGGTTTTTGGTGGTGTAGTTTAGGTCTGCATTTTCGTCATATTTTTTAGTTTTACAATGACATCAATTGAATATTAAATGATAGGCAGGATTTATTTATAGCAAAATAAAAAGGAGAGGAAGTTAAAGAATGTATAAAATGGATCTGGCTAATTTAACTAAAAACATTTTTATTAAAAAACTCATCATATTATATATAATATATTCCCAATCTAAAATGTGAGTCTACAAATGAAAGAAAATGTTGAAAAGCTGAAGTTGTATCATAGAGTAAAGTATCAGTTACCAGATGAAAAATAAAATAATTGATGAAAAAATTCAATAAGGCAATATTAAAAAGAGTATAAATCTATTTCAATGCTCACAATTTGATTCGTTTTATTTAATGTTAATCTTTCAACATTTTCATTCAGTATTCAATTGATATCTGGTTGTACTTCCCAGGCAACAAGGAATTATTCCTGGGATATTAAGGGAATATCCCAGGAATAATTCCTTTAGCTAGGAATATATTCTATTTATCCAGACAGAAATCTTTAGGACTCAAAAATGATTTTTTGAAGATACATATTGGACCTAAATAGTATTTATATTTACATTGGTTAATTATGAAATATCGGTCAGTACTACATCTTCGTTCATATTCGAAAAAACAATATAAAAATTATTATCATTACAGTGCTATCTAATAACAATTTATTATATATTTTTTTTTATATGACCGAATATGTAGTACTGACCGATAATTCGTAACTTACACTACATAATAAAATTTGATATCCCAATAAATATTATTATACATTATTTTAACAAATATTTTAACATAAAGTTTCAAATTTTATACCAAATAGATTTTAAATTATATGTGTTCTATACAAAAGGAATCAATTCCAATTCACCCTGTGTATAAAAACAAAGTTATATATGATATGCATTTATAAATATCACACTCTCAACATATATATAATATTGCCAATAATAATTAGTAATTAGTATTGGTAATTATTTACACCAGACGACATTCTCGAGCAGCACATTGATTATCATTATCCGATACATTGCCTAGAGACTGAATAATACAAAACATTGGCTGGCCATGCGAGCTAGTGGCAAGAAATAAAGGATATTATGCAAATATAACATTAATTATACAATATTGTGGGGATATTCCACATTTATTCCCTAAGAATTATTGTTTAATGTTAGTAATGAATTAAATGAGGGAATATTCTACACATATTCGCAGTAAGTTAGTTGAACATTTTAATGCTATAAAATTAGCTATACTACAATTGTATAATTCATATTAAAGGCAGTTATATATATTGATTTTTATTATTCGTCAAATTGATCAATTCTTTTTTCTTATCCTCCTGTCTACACCGAGAAAAAATTGTGAGTCAGCCTGACTCATTGCATGAGTCAAGGCTGCAAAACTGCAACACTGGAGTCTTTTTTCTCGACTGACTGTACCTCAGTCAATCTGACTGTGAATTAGGAGTCAAAATTAAATGACTCTTGTTTCTAAGTAAAATGTTGAGATTAGATTAATTGACTCACATTTTGAGTCAATTTGACTCTCAGTGTAGGTAACGTAACATTCTTTGCTAGTCTTAAGCATTAGTAAGACAGTCATCACCGAACTAACTGGCCCAGCAATCTTAATTCCCTACCACTATACATTCAAGTCCTGCAGTAGGCGAGACAATATATCTAGAGTACCTATTTACCTTCTTCAGATCAATTGGACAGAGAAGGTGAGATTGGGACACTGTATTCGGCCACTGACAAAGCCATTTAAGTTTTGAGTTTATGTTGCACCGCCTTTATTTTTCCCCTCTTAGACTTATTTTCGAGCCATTGGAATCGAGAGAAAGAGAGGGCGAAGTACATGTTTTGTTGTTCAGGTTGTTTATGGATTTCTCGATTTATATGGAAAAGATTGCAGAGGTCCGTATCAGCGACTGCCTGCATTGGTATGGATGTGATGGGGAAAACTTCCAGATTAAGTGATTTCCCAGCTCTAACAACAGGAATGGTGCTACGTGCTTCGTCTTATTGTTTCAGATGCAGAGATTATTGCATGTGTTATGGAGAACACACACTTTGCTTTATTTCAATTCTGTTATTATACAGATGAATGAATGAATTAAATATTTTAGATGAAGAAAAAGTTATCACATTTATTTAGTTGTTTTTCATGTTTCGTCAATAATTATCATAAATGTTCTTAACCGTAAGAGTTCATCTCTAGTGGAAAATTATTTGTATTGACTGTAAATAGATATTGTATGAATGTTCTTCACCGTAAGAGTTCATCTCTAGTGGAAAATTATTTGTATTGACTGTAAATAGATATTGTATGAATGTTCTTCACCGTAAGAGTTCATCCCTAGTGGAAAATTATTTGTATTGACTGTAAATAGATATTGTATGAATGTTCTTCACCGTAAGAGTTCATCCCTAGTGGAAAATTATTTGTATTGACTGTAAATAGATATTGTATGAATGTTCTTCACCGTAAGAGTTCATCCCTAGTGGAATATTATTTGTATTGACTGTAAATAGATATTATATGAATATTCTTCACCGTTAGAGTTCATCCCTAGTGGAAAATTATTTGTATTGACTGTAAATAGATATTATATGAATGTTCTTCACCGTAAGAGTTCATATCTAGTGGAATATTATTTGTATCGACTGTAAATAGATACTGTATGAATGTTCTTCACCGTAAGAGTTCATCCCTAGTGGAAAATTATTTGTATTGACTGTAAATAGATATTATATGAATGTTCTTCACCGTCAGAGTTCATCTCTAGTGGAAAATTATTTGTATTGACTGAAAATAGATATTGTAAGAATGTTCTTCACCGTAAGAGTTCTTCCCTAGTGGGATATTATTTGTATCGACTGTAAATAGATACTGTATGAATGTTCTTCACCGTAAGAGTTCATCTCTAGCGGAATATTATTTGTATTGACTGTAAATAGATATTGTAAGAATGTTCTTCACCGTAAGAGTTCATCCCTAGTGGAATATTATTTGTATTGACTGTAAATAGATATTGTAAGAATGTTCTTCACCGTAAGAGTTCATCCCTAGTGGAATATTATTTGTATTGACTGTAAATAGATATTGTATGAATGTTCTTCACCGTAAGAGTTCATCCCTAGTGGAATATTATTTGTATTGACTGTAAATAGATATTGTATGAATGTTCTTCACCGTAAGAGTTCATCCCTAGTGGAATATTATTTGTATTGACTGTAAATAGATATTGTATGAATGTTCTTCACCGTAAGAGTTCATCCCTAGTGGAAAATTATTTGTATTGACTGTAAATAGATATTGTATGAATGTTCTTCACCGTAAGAGTTCATCCCTAGTGGAAAATTATTTGTATTGACTGTAAATAGATATTGTATGAATGTTCTTCACTGTAAGAGTTCATCTCTAGCGGAATATTATTTGTATTGACTGTAAATAGATATTGTAAGAATGTTCTTCACCGTAAGAGTTCATCCCTAGTGGAAAATTATTTGTATTGACTGAAAATAGATATTGTAAGAATGTTCTTCACCGTAAGTGTTCATCCCTAGTGGAAAATTATTTGTATTGACTGAAAATAGATATTGTAAGAATGTTCTTCACCGTAAGAGATCATCCCTAGTGGAAAATTATTTGTATTGACTGTAAATAGATATTGTATGAATGTTCTTCACCGTAAGAGTTCATCTCTAGCGGAATGTTATTTGTATTGACTGTAAATAGATATTGTATGAATGTTCTTCACCGTAAGAGTTCATCCCTAGTGGAAAATTATTTGTATTGACTGAAAATAGATATTGTAAGAATGTTCTTCACCGTAAGTGTTCATCCCTAGTGGAAAATTATTTGTATTGACTGAAAATAGATATTGTATGAATGTTCTTCACCGTAAGAGTTCATCCTTAGTGGAATATTATTTGTATTGACTGTAAATAGATATTGTATGAATGTTCTTCACCGTAAGAGTTCATCCCTAGTGGAATATTATTTGTATTGACTGTAAATAGATATTGTATGAATGTTCTTCACCGTAAGAGTTCATCCCTAGAGGAATATTATTTGTATTGACTGTAAATAGATATTGTATGAATGTTCTTCACCGTAAGAGTTCATCCTTAGTGGAATATTATTTGTATTGACAGTAAATAGATATTGTATGAATGTTCTTCACCGTAAGAGTTCATCTCTAGTGGAGTATTATTTGTAATGACTGTAAATAGATATTGTATGAATGTTCTTCACCGTAAGAGTTCATCCCTAGTGGAATATTATTTGAATAAAGAATAATTTCTTTGGTATTCGTGACTTTCTTCGAAATCTTCTAATTATTTTTTAAATATTTAACTAAATATGATTTCTCGTCCGAAATAGTTTGAAAAATATTTTTCCACCTTCATACTACATAAAAAAATCCGATTCATCCACCAAGATCAGGCATTTAAATGGTTTTCCGATGATCAAGTACCATTTCAATTGATTTCAATCTACCCTGACGTGAATCTACATTTTCCACTCGACTGCTCGCTAGAGCAACACTGTTAATTCGTGCCGATTTTTCAAACTCTGTTCCTGGGTTAATGGCTAGAAGTGGTTTTGAAGTTATAGAGAGTCGCGTCACTGAGAGCTGTGCAAACTCAAACTAATTCAACTGTGAGAGTACTTACTGTGCTTCTCCTGCTTCAATGAAACCCCTTCACATTCACTAAAACCACTTCATAGGGGACCGACCATTCGGAGTGAACCAACCGAACCGGAGACTGAGTTATGGTGGGGACATAGGAGATTGAGAAGAGACACATTTAATCCATAGTTTTAACTTTATCCAGAAAAGTTATGGTTGGGTCATAGGAGATTGACACTTAATATTTCGTGGGTTATCTTTATTTTTAGATATTATACTGTAGCGGTATGGTGGGGCTATAGAAGATCAAGAAGGGAAAAATATTAATATTTTACAGCCTATCCTTATTTGTGTTTTTATTCTGTAAAGTCATGGTGGGGCCATAGAAGATAAACAAGAGACAATTCATATATTATATAACCCATACATAATTGTATTTATATCATGTAACGTTATGATGGGGCCATAGAAGATCAAGAAGTGCCTATCCTTATTTTTTATATTTTTTTAGGAAAGAAAGATATGTTTGGTCATAGAAGATTAAGAGAAATATGCCCACCATAACTTTCTTCAATTCACATAAGTTTCGATACTGTTAATTTCACAAATCAGAGTTTACTAATAATCATCATTTGCTTTCGAATTTTAAAAATTCACGTCTACATAGACTGATATTAGAACATTTAGCTGTAATAATATTAGAAATATTTGTTTTTGAAAGGAAAATAGTAAAGTGTGCAGTAAAATAAAAGATATTCTCTTCCGTCATAATACAGCAAAGTATGAAAAATTAAGTTAATTAAGTTAATTTCTTAAATAATTCCGCAATATACGTAATTACGTATTATAGTTGGTATGAAACCTAACAAATAAAATATCTTAAATTGAACATTCGGTTACAGTATTTCACGATTGTTTCATTTTCAAATACAATGAAAATATAACGAATTCAAAATATGTAGCTTTAGGCAAAGTTCTGAATTATCGGACGGCTCTACATTTTCGACCATGTAAGAAATAATTATATAATAATCACATAGTTTAATATGTAAAAAAATTATATTTATACAAATTTATTTAATTTATTTTCTTACATCATCGAAATTGTGTAACCGTTCCATAACTCGTTTCTGATCCACAACGTCGATTATGGTGTTTTTAGAGAGGTGATTTTGAGGTAGTTTTCAGGTGTTCTGCATATAAATTGAGATATTAGCAAACGCTGTTTTGGCCCTAGACTTTTTTCTATGCCTCAATCTCAGCGCTTGGCTGAAAAACCGGCCACGCCATCTAATATTTTTTCCTGAGGAGATTGCGTAGAATTATACCTAGCATATTTAATAGAGCTTTTATACTAAGAACAGGCAGTCAGGGTTGAAGCTTTGATGAATTATGTTATGGCTATATTTTGAGGTATAGTTTAGAATGTTTGGGTTATACAATGCCTCTAGGACAACTCGTACCCGGACAACTGGTATACAGGACAACTCGTACCCGGACAACTGGTATACAGGACAACTCGTACCCGTACAACTGGTATACAGGACAACTCGTACCCGGACAACTGGTACCCGATTTTCATAATTTCGTGTTAAATGTACCTAATTATAATAACTGAATAAAATACAAATCAAATTTTCAAAATTAAGTTAAATGTACATAATTATAATAAAAATTAAAGGCATAATAAAATGCAATGAAACATACATAAACTGACAATTCAAATGAGGATAAAATATGAACTTTTATAGAGACTACAATATAGACTACATCACAAAATTCGTATGATCTCATTTCAAGAGTCTTCCATTTCGTGATATATATTTTTTCAAACATAATACGCGAAAAATATATTAGAACCAACAGTGCTAAACAGGGAGCGCCTACTCAGGTAATAATATATAATCAAAACAAGTTTTTCAATTGTATTTTAGGCACCTACACGCATACGTTATTTAATTTATAATTATGTACATTTCACAAAATTTTGAAACTTGTATTTTAATCAGTTATTATAATTAGGTACATTTAACATGAAATTATGAAAATCGGGTACCAGTTGTCCGGGTACGAGTTGTTTAATAGATTTTTCAGTGAACGGGCAAAAGGTTAAGGTCAAGGTCATTTGTAACTCGAGAATGATTGGATGGTCAAGATCATATATAAGCGGTGGCGAAGGTATGCGCTTTACAGAGTTCCCGTTCCAGTTTAAAATTTCATAAAACTGAATTAGTTGCAGATTTATATTAATTAATAGAATGTGGTATTCTCAGTATAGGAATTTACCAACTGAAGAACATTTTCCTATCACCAAGTAAATTAATTATATAGTCTTATATCTAGACTCTAGAGAATGTTATGAAATATTATTCTATAGAAATAATTTACATGCTTGGTAAATAAAATTAGAAAAGAATATAAACTATTTATTAGTAATCAATGCGAATATGTTATATTCCACAGTTCACCATTACTCACCATTCACCCATTCACTGTTCCCCATTATTCACCACTCACCCAGCATTCACTGTTCCCCATTACTCACCATTCACTCATTCACTGTTCCCCATTACTCACCAAGTCACTCATTCACTGTTCCCCATTACTCACCAAGTCACTCATTCACTACTCACCATTCACCAAGTCACTCATTCACTACTCACCATTCACCAAGTCACTCGTTCACTACTCACCATTCACCAAGTCACTCATTCACTACTCACCATTCACCAAGTCACTCATTCACTACTCACCATTCACTCATTCACTACTCACCATTAACTCATTCACTACTCACCATTCACTCATTCACTACTCACCATTCACTCATTCACTACTCACCATTAACTCATTCACTACTCACCATTCACTCATTCACTACTCACCATTCACTCATTCACTACTCACCATTCACTCATTCACTACTCACCATTCACTCATTCACTACTCACCATTCACTCATTCACTACTCACCATTCACTCATTCACTACTCACCATTCACTCATTCACTACTCACCATTCACTCATTCACTACTCACCATTCACTCATTCACTACTCATCATTCACTCATTCACTACTCACCATTCACCAAGCAGATCCCTTTAGAGAGTTTAGAGTCACAGAGATAATCTTTCCAGAAATTAGGAAGATATCCTCAAACAAGAGGCTTAAAATCTTTTGACGAACGACCTAAAAATACTAAATTATACCTACGGGTGGAGCAGGGAGGGGGGGGAGTAGCTTCGGCATTAAATTATCCATTTTTTATCCCCTGATAGCAGTCCTCTTTTGAGAGCTTGGATAGCCAATTACTTAGCCAAAATCTTAAGTAGGGTAATGTGAAAAATATATATGCAAACAGGCTCTTATAAGTATACACATAAAAAGGATATTTTCCTTATTGCCGATACCGTTACTAGATATCATTATTTTAATATATAAACATTTCATTATAATACTTTTATATTACTTATTTACATATTTATAGTAATCAGTAATCTATTTATTAATATTTAATATAATTCATAGGATTAATAATTACTATTACGTACTTTTTGTAAACAATTTCAGAATAATTTGTACCCAAACACTTTAATATATTTTCATATAATTAATTACTGATCCACATTGAAGTAGGTATATGATTAGTACAAATGATTTTAAATTACAGTGAAATCTTAATTAAATCCTTGAACATGATCTCATAATTGTACCAATTAATAGTGTCTCACATTCATAGTTTATTTAATTGTGAGATATCATATTAAAGTGCCTGCCCTTCACATTTCGTATCTAATATTCCGCTCATAACTCGCAGAGTCACTCGAATGAGGAGACGCTTCGGCTCTAAAAATCAATGGAGTGTCGAGAGGTCGCCCACTTTGGGATTGAAGAGACGACGTCGGAATGAGGACGTTAAGAATTAAAGTCGATGTTGATATGAAGAAGTTAAAAATTAGACAGAAGAGTATTAAATATTGTGCATTAGAGACGACGTCAGTATTAAAATATTATGCATTAGAGACAACGTCGATATGATTTTTTTAAGATAAAATGAATTAGAGACGACGTCAGCATGATGAGGTTAAGAATTAGAGACGGCGTCAGCATAATGAGGTTAGGAATTAAAGACGACGTCGATATTACGATGTTATGAATAAGAGACGACGTCGAAATGAAGATGTTTAGAATTAAAGTCGAGGCCGGTATGAAGAAGTTAAGAATTAGACAGAAGGGTATTAGACACGACGTCAAAATGTAAATGGTATGAATTGGGGACGACCAACGTCAGTAAGAACGTAATTTGGTATGAAAATATGAAAAATTAGAGACGTTGGTAAGAAGAAGATAGAAGGTAAAGACGTCGGTAAGAAGAAGTTATATTCATTGTTTCTTTCGACGTTGACTTAAGTTACTGAACAGGCTGCAAAATATTTTCTTTAAGTCCTTTAATTTGTCTTACAACACATTTTTAATAACTAATTATAAACACATTAAATTCAATTCAATAAATGTACTACCTAATATAATCAACTATACGAAATATAAATTTCTATTAAGTAATAAATATAACTTCACTATATTTATGGTAGTCTCACTAGAATTTATTTTCTATAGAAGCTGTGCCCTAAAATCTGGCCCAGACTCCAATTGAGTCTGTTTAGCAGAACTGAAGACACTTGCGACCTGTTTGATGGTGCTGACTGCGAGAAATTAAGCCAGAATTAAGGCTCACTCCAACAGAAATATGAGAAACTTAATCGACAGTGGAAAAGACGAAAAGTGACTTGACAACGCGTTCCTTGACAACGCGTGCCTTGACAACGTGTGCCTTGACAACGTAAGCCTTGACAGCGTGTGTCTTGAAAATGTGTGCCTTGACAATGTGTCTCTTGAAAACGTATGCCTTGACAACGTTTGCCTTGACAACGTGTGCCTTGACAGCGTGTGTCTTGAAGACGTGTGCCTTGACAACGTGTGCCTTGACAGCGTGTATCTTGAAAACGTGTGTCTTGACAACCTGTATCTTCGAAACGTGTGTCTTGTCAACGTGTGTCTTGTCAACGTATGTCTTGTCAACGTGTGTATTGTAAACATGTATCTTGCCAACGTGTGCCTTCACAACGTATATCATGACAACGTGTCCCTTGACAACATGCTCTTTGGTAATATATCTTGACAATGTGTCTATTGACACAGTGTCCCTCAACAACATATCCCATGACAACGTGATTTTTAACAACTTGTCCCTTGATAACATGTTCATTGACAACGTGTTCCTTGAAAAAAGTCTTGAAAACGTGTCTTTTGACACCGTGTTCGTTAATAACGTGACCCTTGACAACGTGACCTTTGTCAACGTGTTCATTGACAACAACGTGTCTTTTGACAACGTGTCCCTTGATAACGTTTTCATTCATCCACTATCTAAATTATAACAGTTTTTGTCTCTTTCATATAGCAGACTTTACCAATGAAATAAAAAGCATTCAAATTTTTTGTAAACTGACAAAATCATTTACTTCAAAAATACATTTAATCACAACTAATTTGTCGAGTGAAAGCACAATTTCTCTTTCATTTAAATGTAGAATATAGACAGAAGATTTTATTTATATCTTGTTTTCGAAAGCTCTACAACTGATCAACCGAAATAGTTCTGAAACTCAGGAAAACTTGTGGCCTTTCTTAACAAAGTTCAGTGAATGTTTTTCGGATGATAGAAACAGAGGTCAGAAGTTGAGACAGGAGTGGTGGAAGAGAAAATAAGTTAGTTCGGTTTGAATAACATGATATAATAACAAAAGATCATTGGCTTTAGATTATGACCGGGGAGAAATTGTTTCAAATTAAGGTGGGGTTGAAGACTGTCCCAATAATCTATGTGCTGGATGATATTATTACATTCAAATAAGTTTTGGTGGGGCCATTGATGATTGAGAGGGTACCCCTCTTTATCTTCCAAGGCGCTACCATAAATTGGAAAAATAATAGATAATATTTATATGCTATTGGATTTACCTACTATGAACAAATACATATCGATATATGTAGTTAAATCTAATATCCAAACGTATTTTAAGATTAAACCTACATTAGTTTTTCTATTGAATTTAGATTTCAAAAAGATATTTAATCTTATCTCTTATCTCTTATCCTAAAATTAACTATTACAATTACCATTATTCAACAAATGTCAATCTCTTAGAAATAATAATTTAGTAGGGCGATTTAACATCGGAACCAAAGGCCATGTCTCTAACGTACTTTACTTGGTAAAGCAATATACCTTACGGACAAAAATCAATGATTGCCAAAGCAAACTCATCTCTGATAATGACTCCTTTTTCTTTCTCCCCAAACATTCGAACTCAAGAACATTCCTAATTTCTTGTCCGATTGGAAAAAGCGACAGCTGACCTCTCTCTCAGCGTTAGTTGGTATAATTTCCCCTCTTTTTGAAATAATACTCACCCTCTTTTTGGTATAATTCTCTCCCTCTTTTTGGAATAATTCTCTCCCTCTTTTTGGTATAATTCTCTCTCTCTCTTTTTGGTATAATTCTCTCCCTCTTTTCAGTATAATTCTCTCCCTCTTTGTAGAATAATTCTCTCCCTCTTTTTAGTATAATTCTCTCTCTCTTTTTAGAATAATTCTCTCCCTCTTTTTGGAATAATTCTCTCCCTCTTTTTGGAATAATTCTCTCCCTCTTTGTAGAATAATTCTCTCCCTCTTTTTAGTATAATTCTCTCCCTCTTTTTGGTATAATTCTCCGCTTGCTCATCCCAGCAAATTCTCACGATGGAGATTTTCTTCTGCTTCATCTCAAAGAAAAGCAAAAAGGATTCAAACCAAAAAGGTTTTTCTGCAAATAATTGACATAATTAAAATTGGAAAGTTAATATATGAAGATTATTTATCAAAATGAAATAAAGTTTTAAAAACGATCATTCTTAGTTGCTTCATAATAAAGGACGATAGATAATCAGTGATTTAAATTTATTAAAAATTACTATTGGATTTCATCAGATCAATCATCGTCGTATCAAAAATGTATCCGTATGATATTTTACAGTTTACTAACTTCACATTTCAAAAAATAAACCTCACTAATTGAAAAGCTTGTAGATATTTTAAAATTGGTTCGGATACACAAAAAATTTATAAAATTTGAAGATGATAGAAAATTAGCAAACTGTGATTTGAAAAATTAGCATCATGCGGACTCTTTTCTTTGATAGTACACATAAATGAGCATTGTATTATTGATATTCAACACCAATCGAAAGAAGATAATCAGTTATTATATTTTTTTTCATTCGGGTTGTACAAGATGTCAAAAAATCATGAATTTTTAAATTTTACTTCAATGTAAACGTTAAGATTGCAGTCGAATCTTAGTTAGTTCTATCAACTCAACAACTACTTCCTTCTAATTATCTAATTAAGAGAACACGTACTCTCCTTCATTGTAGTTCCAAGTGTACATTATATTTAATTAATTACATAGAGAATGATTAAAGAATTTATAGTCTGAAGTGTTCCACCGCAATTAGCGTATCACAGTTTCTTTTTCATCAAACTCTCCTCCCACATTCAAGTTAATTGAATCCGTTCTTTTGCCAAAGTTTCAAGTATGTTGTCCAAATTAATTTGAAGAGCTGAACATTCAATTTAAATGAAAATTAGGCAAAAGCTTCCCTTTTTTTGATAGAAGAAACATCTGTTTATTAAAACTTTTGGGCCATGCAAGCTTCTCTTATAATTGTGGAGATCTGTGAGATTTTTATCTAATTTAATTATGAACATTTTCTTAATCGTCGAGATGTTATTAAAATTATTCTTGGAAAGTTTAAATACAAGCGATTTGATGAGAATATAATTAAAAAGATGAAGGATTTTATGGAAATGAGTTTAAATGAAATCCGTTATTAGCATTTTAATTGATATCGTTCAATACTGAAGAGAAAAATTCAGTGACCGTTAAAATTCAAATTTTGAAATCTTTTTTTAGAATTACAATGAATTGATATATATTGAGAAAGAGAATATTATTATATAGTTAGCAGTACAAGTGATCTATAGTATTTACCCGTAGAATAAATGGAATTTAAAAAAACTGGAAGGATAATTGTAAATTCTTTGACGGAACCACAGTAACATCAAATTTCAAAATGGCCGCCTCTTGCTTTGATCTTTCCTCAACACAGGTTGTTACTGAGACACAAGAACGCTACACTACTTCTTCATACAACTTGACCGAAGCAGAACGAATGGTTGCTTTCAAAAAGTACAGATTGGGGTAGGAACGAGTTAAAACTTCGTTTTCCTTGAAGGACCTTTTATTACGAAGTCCGGATGACTTGTGTTAGGACTTGAGGGGGAGGGGGTCACATTTTTCTGCACATGGGTTTGCCTCTATCCACCAGTTTCTACATGGAGGCCTCTGAAATTAACTATTTAAGGCTTCTTCACACATGTCACGGAGCCGTCCGGGACTTCGACGATCCGTCTCACAGTACCGGCTACTCACAGTGATAAAAAATCACTGACCAGAGACGTCCCGGATGGATCCCCGACATGTGTAAAGAAGCCTTTATGCTGGTTTTTATTGAAGTTTACTTTATATCTTACTATATATTAGCCTCTGTATGGAGGATTTGGAAATACCTATTTGTTAATTAAATTTTCTGTCTTTTCTTTGCGGATTTTAGTCATTTCGAATCTTCACTGCAGAAATCACACTTTTTGGCGTGAATATAGACAGTTTTCTTCTTGGAATTGTTTCACTGTTGGTTTTGTCTTTCATGTTGTTTCCAGGAGTTTTAAACAGTTACACAACACATGTTGAGCCGTAAGTATAACCGCTCTTGAGAGCAACAATACTTTTAATCTTATCAGACTTAACTTTTATACTACCTAGAATAGAAGCTTGGAAATCAAAATTATAGTATTGGTAGGTATATTTTGGTCAAAAACTATATATACATATAGATATTAAAGGCACACAACATAGAATTAGATTAATAATAATTTTGAAGATATATAGATATTTTCGGGTCACCCGAATTCAACTATTAATAACTTCAAATATTAACTATTAATAAATTAGAATATTTTAATTTTTTTTGTTACATTCCGTTCAGAAAAGTGTTTTAATCACCCTAGCAAATGACGTTAAATTGGCAATATTGAAAAACAGTGATAAAACGGTAAGTTGCACAAAGTAGTCTTCCAGGTAAAAATTATACAATGGCTTAAAACTATATTGTTTATATTTTGTTACACAAATTTTTCATGATGGAGAATTTGTTGCAATGTTTGAACTGTAAAATTATCCCGAAACTTAGATTGTTTATGGGAATAACACTTTAATCGGATCTGGTGTCTGAACACAGGATCATCATCGGTGAAATTTATTTGCAAGAACAGGTCGGCAGGGAAATAATGCAATTGGTGTTATTCCAAGAATCTCATATTTCATTCATAGGAATTATATTTCTGTGATGATGGATGAAAATAAAGTCTAATTTTATTTCCACCTAATAATTTGGAATTGAAGTCTTAAAGAATAATCCTGAGTTTAATTACAAGAGACTTGACATCGATGAGAGCAGCCTGCGAAAAAGGTGTTGCAAATAAGAGCAGCCAAGTCGAATATATTCTTATTATTTATTAATAATTTATAATAGTATCCCCATTATTAAATAAAATACAATTGTTTTTAATCTTTTTGTATAATTTTACATGGAAAACTGTTTTGCACAAATTACCGTCTTACTACTCTTTTCAATATTTCTAATATTTAAAAGAATCAAAATATCTTGATTTATTCCAAAGTTAGAAGTAGATGAATTCGGTTTACATTTTTGTAGCTGTAAATTAATTTCATTTCTCCTATTAAAAGAATCAAAACTGATGACTTCAATCTCAGCCCTGATTTCTCTCTCAACATATAAATATATATATTCTCTATATATGCTCTTGATATTTGCACAACAAATTAAAACTTTTGTTCCATTGACGTGAGGCGGAGCAGAACTGTACGACGTCCATTCGAACAAAAGGTTTGAAAATCATTCACCTGATCATTTCGACAGCAACTGTTGATGGACCCCAGATGGAAAATTCATACGCCTCAATCTATTACTATCAATAATGATAAATATTAATTGCATCATAGTATCAGAAATTACCATTAAGATTCTTTGATGGGAGTGTCCGACGAAAGACGATAGAGAACGTGCTTGAAATTAACTTTAAATGGCATTTCGTCGAATCATAGTTGAAATTGTCTATATACCACTGAACCAAAGGGGACGATGGGCGTTTACAATTTTGTGACTGGGATGTAGGAGAGCCGTGCAGGAATATTGTGGAGAACATTCAGGAGGACTACAGGAAGGCATGTTCATTAAATGCAATATTGACTTGTCACTGTGAATTTGTCTGTTCATTCGGTAGTTATACGTCAGGACATGTTAATTTAACGTGAATTTGAACTAGCAATGGGTGTGGAATTCGGTATGAGGGGATATGAATGGAGATATGAATGGAGATATGAATGGAGGTATGAATGGAGGTATGAATGGAGATATGAATGGAGATATGAATGGAGATATGAATGGAGGTATGAATGGAGGTATGAATGGAGATATGAATGGAGATATGAATGGAGATATGAATGGAGGTATGAATGGAGATATGAATGGAGATATGAATGGAGATATGAATGGAGATATGAATGGAGATATGAATGGAGATATGAATGGAGATATGAATGAGACTATTTTCTATATTATTTTAGGTCATCAAATTATTACCATGCATCACTTTATAAAAAAAATATAAGAATTTAATTGAAATAATATCAAATTTACATTCTTTCAAATATATAACTTTATATACACGTAATAAAACGTATTTTATTACGTTTTCTTACTGTAAAGACAGCAAATTTCAATTACTTTTTATACTTATGAACATGAATTGATTTAATCAAAACGTATTTTATTTTATAGTTACTATAAATAATCTAATAATATTTTTACAGCAAACCATAAAAATTTACACCAATTTTAGTGTCAATATAAATCAAAGCGATGAAATTAGGGCATAGGATATGCATTGGTAAATTCATCAATATTTTGCACTTCAAACATATTTATGAGTCAATAAGGGTTACTTTACTATAGAATTACAAGGGAAAATGAGCCTTAGTGTTTGTATATGGAATATTTAAAGTAACTGGTAATTAAAATACATATTGAACTTATTATAATAATATTTTAATTTTATATAGTCTATTAAACTTCAATTATTCAATTATTTTATTAAATTATTCATTAAATTGTGCTACATTTATTGTGTTAAATTAATTTAGTTTAGTTAGATTAATTTAAATGTGGTAGATTAATTATATTCATGCAACATTTATTATACTAGATTAATTTATTTAAATTAGATTAATTATACTAGATTTATAAAGCTAGATTCAATTAATTGTGATATATTTATTGTGGTACATTTATTTAATTCTGATAGATTTATTGTGCGAGATTAATCTAATTGTTTTAGATTAATCCTGTTAGATTTATTTATTAGTCCTAGATTTATTCATGATGCTATAATTATTTATTCGTGGTAAATCAATTCACTCGCGCCAAATTAATTATTAATTATCCCCTTATTATTAACGATGTAACTGTAACCCAATCTATACTTTGTCTCTTATTTATTAGTCGATTATTATACACTTTATGTAATTATTATTGTACACTATAATATTAAATATGTTCTAAATCACACCGCGGAATATTGACCTAAAAATCAATGCAAAAAATATACGCATTATAAGTAATGACATTAATGTTTAATGGCCTCATGTGTACCAATGTTTCACATGGCAACATTGTCCCGATATTGTAAAAATGTTGGCAATGTTGTAATATTGATAATGATAATATTTATTGAAAAAAAAGTATTCAAATATACATAGAACTCAAGCCCCTATATAAGTAAAGAAAACTTTTTGGACAATGTTGTAACAATATTGGGGCAATGTTGTAACAATATTGGGGCAATGTTGTAACAATATTGTTTCAATGTTCATACAATATTGTGGCAATGTTCATACAATATTGTGGCAATGTTCATACAATATTGGCAATGTTGTAACAATATTGCCAATATTGTTACAATATTGGGGCAATGTTCATACAATATTGTGGCAATGTTCATACAATATTGGCAATGTTGTAACAATATTGGGGCAATGTTGCAACAATATTGGGACAAAGTTGTTAACAATATTGGCAATGTTGTAACAATATTGGGAAATTATTACCACAAGGAACATTGTTACTTGAAGGCTAATTAAGGTCGAATTATCTTTTTAAACACCTGGGTAAGATAAAACGTAAATAGAAATACAATAGTATATTAAAGTGTTTTATAGAAAGAGAAAGAATAGAGAATATTTTAATAACTAGAAGACTTTTTTAGCTTTTCATTTAGATATACCTCTAAATATTTCACTGATAGTACCTTTAAATACTTTCACTGATAGTACCTCTAAACACTTTCACTGATAGTACCTCTAAATATTTTCACTGATAGTACCTCTAAATACTTTCACTGATAGTACCTCTAAACACTTTCACTGATAGTACCTCTAAATACTTTCACTGATAGTACCTCTTAACACTTTCACTGATAGTACCTCTTAACACTTTCACTGATAGTACCTCTAAACACTTTCACTGATAGTACCTCTAAACACTTTCACTGATAGTACCTCTAAACACTTTCACTGATAGTACCTCTAAACACTTCCACTGATAGTACCTCTAAACACTTTCACTGATAGTACCTCTAAACACTTTCACTGATAGTACCTCTAAACACTTTCACTGATAGTACCTCTAAACACTTTCACTGATAGTACCTCTAAACACTTTCACTGATAGTACCTCTAAACACTTTCACTGATAGTACCTCTAAACACTTTCACTGATAGTACCTCTAAACACTTTCACTGATAGTACCTCTAAACACTTTCACTGATAGTACCTCTAAACACTTTCACTGATAGTACCTCTAAACACTTTCACTGATAGTACCTCTAAACACTTTCACTGATAGTACCTCTAAACACTTTCACTGATAGTACCTCTAAACACTTCCACTGATAGTACCTCTAAACACTTTCACTGATAGTACCTCTAAACACTTTCACTGATAGTACCTCTAAACACTTTCACTGATAGTACCTCTAAACACTTCCACTGATAGTACCTCTAAACACTTTCACTGATAGTACCTCTAAACACTTTCACTGATAGTACCTCTAAACACTTCCACTGATAGTACCTCTAAACACTTTCACTGATAGTACCTCTAAACACTTTCACTGATACTACCTCTAAACACTTTCACTGATAGTACCTCTTAACACTTTCACTGATAGTACCTCTTAACACTTTCACTGATAGTACCTCTAAACACTTTCACTGATAGTACATCTTAACACTTTCACTGATAGTACCTCTACCTCTAAAATTCTCCCTCTATTCTCATCATGCAAGTGGTGAATTAGAAGCAGGAAAATATTCCTCTAATCTGCAGTTTGCCCGAAAACTTCTATTTAATGCAATCTCATTAATGCTATTAATGACTGCTGCAGCGTGTATGGGGAATGAAAATATACCCTTAATTATCTCTCTCCCTCCCTTTCTAGCCCTCTCCCTCTATTCCTTTCTTTCTCTCTCTCCATTTCCCTCTTTCCATGCTGGTAGAAAGATGTTTGTGTTGGTAAATTAATGGAAGACCTCACAGGTGCCTTTTGTGTGTCGTAATTTGAAGTGTCTTTCAGTGTTCATGCCGTATCTTTTCTGATATTATAACTAGGGTTGTGACAATATGCATTTATAATCATAGATCTTATGAATAGCATAGACGAAATGAAATGGTATCGAATACTTTATACCGCCTTTTTAGAACGATTCAATACTGTTTAATTCTCTCCGTCTATAATATTTTTTTAGGATCTATGATTTTAATCGCATATAGTCACAACCCTAATTATAACACAATGAACTGACAATAATTGAAGCGATGTGAAGATACACCACGCTATTTGCCAATTTGCGCAATCTCTGGAATGAGCTGCGCGTTCTTAAGATCTTTGAAAATGCGCGACAATCTCGAGAGTGTGCAGGGCAGGAAAAGGGTATGAAAAAAGGTGATGTAGTAGATAATCAATCAGTTATTTATTTAATTGGTCCATTTCATTAAAGTATGATAGCTAGTTAAAGCTATACATAATAACTTTGTAATATATTGGTAATCAAGCTTGAATTAGTAACTTATATAAAATATTAACAAGTATCTTTTGTGTTTTGAACATGTTCCATTTCTGTTCGGTTGCTAACTTTGGGTTTACTTGCTGCAGTTCCTTGAATAGCGACTGGTACTATTGTACCAGATTTAGTACTTTTGGTCTATCCTTTATATGTATTATAAAAAGTAATACATGTAAAAACTGGTATTTTAATTTTACTGAGATAGCAAACATTCTGCCAAACGTTTAAAATCAGCCTCATTTTTTTTTCCTTGTTTTTAATTTAAAAATATCGTCTTTTAAATTAATTGAAAAATTATGAAATATTTTCCTTAAAATTACATGCTATATTTATTGATAAAAATATGCAATGGGATAAAAACGACACTTGCCCAATCTCGAGATTGTCGCTAATTTTCAAGATCTTAAAGGAACTGGAAGAAGCAGTCAGAAAGGAAAGTGGCTCCATGAGCAAAGTCACCTATCACCGTTGGTGACAACACTCATGGATGTACAGAAAAGCTACTCCGTGAATGCAGTCACTTCCTAAGGAATTTGAAAAAAACGAACACAACCACCGGAGTTTGCACTCACGGATGTAAGAGTAAAATGTTGAGGTGATAGTAAATGAAGCTTATGAGCCTACCTAACACAAAATCTAAGACCTCGTAGTTGAAGAGCATAACCTTAGCGCTATCCTCTAAAACTTCAAGTGACATTAAAAAATATACATGGAAAAAATGAAAAAATCCAAATTACAACAGACCGGGCCTACCACCTTCTCTTACATTCACCACAGACAGTTTCAGGATAGAGTGCCTTGGGGCGTCCATTGATAAAATAGTTTCAGTAAGTCGATCAGTGCAGTTGGTTAAAGGTACGACATAATATATTTAATGGCGCTTCACAACTGGAAACGGTCCATCGTACGATGGATTAGGGGGAGATCTGACTCCATCTCCTTCAATGCTTCAGGTACAACTCACGTGGAGGTCTAACACGAGTTCAGTGCTTCAGGTGCAAGTACATCTTCCGCATATTTTGTCCTCTAAGTCGTTGGGCGAATTGCTTGAATATGTTAACGAATTTTTTAAGAGATTGGTGAGGGTCAACAGATGGGTTTGGTGCGTTGAAAAATTCTCAGAAAAGCCGGAAACACGAGCGACAAAGTGGAGTGCAGAAGACCAATTGCTGTTAAACCAGGATACTATTCCCAATTCACACATTCTCCTCTGGCTGCAGCGAGACGATCTGAGTGTCGCTGCAATTTCGCTGTAGAATGGAGGTTCAATGATGTTGATGTTGTGAGTTACAGTGTGTTTCAGAAGAATTTCTATATTAATTGGGTTCATTAGAGATTGGCATCGGAGTATAAGTTTATCTTACTTTTTGATTTCTTGTGAGCAATCATGTTGACCATCATGTTGTACAACCTTGCAAAGATCAACTAACAGATCTAAGCGTGCAAGGAAATCAAGTCAGAAGATTGGCTGTCGTACAGAAGAATAAAAACAACACCCAGCAAAAAGTCCGTCGAAGCTAAAATCGATAGTTAAAGAGCGTTTATCGAAAAAAAATTCGTCGATCCATTACCAGCATAAAGTGATGACTAGGGTTGTGACAATATGCGTTTAAAATCATAGATCCGTAAAGTATTATAGACGGAGAAAAATAAACAATATTGAATCGTTTTAAATCAGCGGTATATAGTATTCGATACCATTGTATTTCATTTCGCCTATGATATTCCTAAGATCTATGATTTTGAATGTATATTGTCACAACCTTAGTAATTACTAGAGAGAATTAATGAGGTCAGAAGCTGATATTGGGAGAATGGTGGCATCAGCACCGGTGTCTATAAGGAATGAGGAGTTGAAGTGTCGATCAGTTCTTTACAACACTTTTTTTGGGGCGATTGGTGAACATTGCCAACACTTGCTTTGTTCGTTGCCCTTAATTATATGAGCACGGTGATATACATATGAAGCTTAGCTACCGTTCCGTTCATTATAAAAACTCAGCTCTTTGTTCTGCTGTCGTTGACTGCCATGTTGACGTCTTGGGATTGATCTGGATCGATTCCATTAAATCTCCAAGTTCTTTACTTCTGTAGATAGCTCAGGTACTTGTTGGATTTTATCAGATATAAGTTTGTGAATATGTTTCGACGTATCTTGCTGTATGTCTGCTTGAATACTGTAAACAGCGTTGCTGTTGCTGTTATCTTCCATCAATCTGTCGGCCTTCTCAGCTAAATTATCCGTTCCAGGTGAAGTGGCAGCGAGAATCTGTTGGACGTCAGTGGAGAGTCGCTGTGTGAAATGTTTGCGATGGAGATTCCGGTTAAAGTTTTGGGCTGTCGATTCAAGCATAATGTGCATGTGTCTTAATAGTTGTGAGGGCTTCCTGTTGTCGATATTTTATTTTGATTGTAGCTGTCGTATTCTGTCTCTTTCCGAGCTGGCGATGATTGCGCTGAGACTTGTTTTGAGGGTATCATATGGGTTGCCTCCTGGAGTGGCTCTCACATCAGCGATTTCCGAGATGATCTCGTAGTGAAGTGATGTGACTACTTGATCAAATTCGGTCCTTCTGACGTTGATATTCCGTAGGTTGAATGTAGACTCGGTTTATGAGAGTCTTGTTTCTAGAACATAGAGAGTTTGATTGCAGCTGAGGTTGATTCAGATATAGCAATGAAGGGAGTTGTTTGTAAATTAGCTGTGTATAGCTGTTGAAAGGCTTCTTCACAGTTATTCGTTTAGATTCCTTGGAGGCTCGCCAGTTGTAAGGTTCGAGGCACAAAATGTAAAGCATGGTTTCACTAGTTGTTAGGTACTGGGTCACAAAATGTAAAGTATGGTTTCACTAGTTGTAAGGAACTGGGTCACAAAAGGTAAGACTCTGGTCACCAGTTGTAAATTCCGGGGTTGAAAGTTCCGAGGACACCGGTTGTAAAATTAGAGTACAATAATTGAAGCGAAGTGAAGATTTCCGAAGAATGTATTTGGAAAAACAATAAACCAAAGAATTTTCCATTCTAAGGAATTGATCGAATATATCCTAAAAGTTTGTGTTGTAAATTAAACCTCCTGTGCAAGAGTGATTTACTGTAATAATTCGATTTAATTGACAAAATAGAGTATAATATTTCCTATAAATTGATAATGCTGAAACAAATTAATTTTAATCTTGATTTTTTTTCTACAAAGGTAGACGGTTGTTTCAACCTTAAATTCATGAGTTATGGTGGGGCCATAGAAGATTAATAAATGTCCATACTTAATCTTCTACAAACCCACCATAACTTTCCCCTCTGAGAAAGTAACCTAGTTTCTGATTTTTTTCCCAAGTTCTTTGAAAGAACATAGTAAATATAGTCACCTATTTAGAACACATAGATTTGTTGTCAAACAATATAACGATAAAGACAGGAGATGATGTTGTTGTTGCACTTAGTTTGCTTGTTGTTGTAACTTAGATTGACGTACTTGATTGAACATGACAACTGGGATATTGTCGTTAAAGTTTCTAAATGGAAATACGGTAATTAATTCATAGCAGATTTGGGTCACAGTCTGGAATTATAATCAACAATCATCGGCAAACTTGTTTGAGAGTAAAAATAAATCCAGCAAAAATTGCTTTCACGATTATACTTACAATAGTAATCAATAATAAAAAATAAACTGAATTTATCATAAAAAATTCCGATAATCATCCAATCTTAATTGATCATAACAATGGCGACGATCTTTCAATAGTAAGTAATTAGACTAGGTAGTGATCTCACGATCAGAGACTCTAGCTATTATTATAATGACTGTGTAATGAATATTTTATGATAGTCAGGTAAAAACTTTAGACTATTAACATTCCACTTGGTTTAACCTCCTTAACTGTAGCTCCGATCTGTAACTTAGCGTACTCATAGCCTGGAAACTGTTGCTAACCCAGTGTGAGATCGTCATCGGAAGTGTACATTTCAATACAGTATGGTACTTAAAGATAATTCTCAAGATTAGCTTAAAGGGGCAGTAAACTTTATAAAAAAATGTCATTTTTTCTAATAAAACGATTGCTTAGTAAGAATAAAGCATTCATGTAAAATTGTAATGTTCAATAAAATCTAATATGGGAAATATATCAATTTATATACAATTAATTTCTTTACAAATTCTAACGGTGATGGCGCCACAATCAATGTCGCCATCTTGTAAACAAACAAATTGAGATAAGTTTCTACCTAGATTCTAGCTTAAGTGAAGAGATGGCTTTATTTTTAAAGTTATGCCTTCTTGTCTTGAATCTTTTAACCATTTTAACGCAAAAAAGGTTAATTACTGCATACATAAATTAATATGAAAACAAAAAATATACTCACGTACATACTAATGAGTGGTATTACTTCCGCTAGGTGTCGCTAATTTTATTATATACTTTTTATATGAACATTTTAAAAATAATCAAGCATTCAAATATTACATAATAAATATTCTGAATCGATTTAAAACAAATTTGGCGATTGTTTGATTTTATCTTTACTATCCCTGTAAGCCTTTCTTGGGCTTTTTCCGTCTGGACCGGCCTATCCTCATATAACTCTACGCTGTGTTATTATATTTGTGCTCAATAAAAATAATTCTCAAGTTGACAGTCGTTATCATTTCACTCCGAATATATAAAGATACAAATAAAGACCCTCACAGCCGATGATCTTCGAATCGTAGTTCATCACAAAAAACGATGATATTTCAATCAAATTGATCATAAAAATGGCTATGATCTCATGCAATCATAATTTATTATAAAATAATCCGATGATCTTCCATTGGTAATTTATTACTAAAATAGCGATGATTTTCCTATCATAATTTATAATAAAAAATGCCTATGATCTTTTTAATAATTTATCATAAAAATGGCGATGATCTTTCAATGGTGATTGATCATTAAAAGTGTCAATTATCTATATTCTATCAAACCCAAAGACTCTGTCTGAAAGTATAACATTATAAAGATAATATCAAGCGATGAATATTCATCCTGCTTTCCATAAGTAGACGAGTTCCTCATTAAAATTTCCCTTTTTAAATGGCAAAAAAAATCTCCCCCAATAAATTTTGCCCAAATCAACAAATCAGTAATGATGTTTTCTCTGTAAATTAAGGATCCATAGACTGAATTGGTTACATCGTCTTCAATATCCTGTAATAACATCCTTCTTACATCAATTTGCATCCATTCTTTTAGCTCCGAAAGAAGTGGAAGTGGAGGGGGGAAGGGGGAGGGGGTCATGAATATTATATATATAGACAATGGACTGAATGATATATAATGATTTTAAGATATGAGAGACGTTCATATAAAAGATACTTCCTAAGTGGAATTTGAGACACAGTTGAAAATGGTTCCTGAGATTGAAAGATGATGTCGAAAATCCAAAATTCTTAATATTTCGACTATTCATCAAGTTAATAATGAAGAAAAGACATGTCGAAACACTACTTTTAAATCTAATATGATGTTACAACACACAGAAATATATGGTGTGGTTGTAGAAAATTATATAGAGTCCCATCATAATCTTCTATTGCTCTACCATAACTTATTTCTGAGAATTGGTTGCCTATATGACTAAAAAACATTTTCAATCCGACGCGGGGTAAAATATCAGTAGTTCAAATTCTAAACTTCACTCAAACCTAAATCGCAGGTTTGAGCGAATCGTATTTATTCACTATAGCTTTAAATTGATTCTCAGTTGAGAAGATCGACAGTATTTTAATTTGGTGTTCTATTGATCATTGGCAGTCAGAATACGAATACAGAGGGAATTTTAGGATGGAAATAGAGGGGAGAGAGAATTGTAGCGATGTATTGACCTCTATTTTTACACCTGACAAAACTCACAAAGAATGAAGTATTTGGAAGCGTTGAAATCTACAATATTGTCATTGAAATCAGGGACAGTTTATACTCGAATTGAAATATAATGATTATAGTAGAACTCCTCTATAGTGGACTCCTCTATAGTGAATGTAGTAGAGTCCTGAGGAAGAGAATTGCCCCGTATAGTAAACAAATTGTCTTTAGTCTGCCATGCAAGAATAGCAAGAGTTTTAGAAAATGGATTGCCATTATATGGCAGACTTAAGAAAATTTGTTCACTATACGGGGTAATTATCTTACTTAGGACTCATACATTCACTATAGAAGAGTCCACATTACAGGAGTTCTACTGAATTTAATTTAAATAGAAAAAGGTGTTTATATTCGTATATATAAAAACCATTTATCTACTACGATAAATAATTAGAAGAAAATCTAATGGTAATTTATCATTGATTAAAAACGCAAATTTATCAAGACTATGTACGAAATTACGATATTTGACAATTTAATTCGATAAAATGTTCATCGTATAAATACGCTAAATTTTCCAACTATGAAAGAATTAAATTTAATGTGAATTTCAATATTTAGTAGCATTCTTAACATTCAATTTTTTCAGTACGCATTTCTATTTTTTACTCTCATAGTAAACTCAGATGACGATTTCAGCGACGCCATAAAATGATCTCTGCCATCCATAGCATAAATTCAGTTCCATTGAACAGCATAAGTCAATTATCTCTTTTATTCACTATCTCCCCATGGCTTTCCATTGGAAAAATGTTCCCTACTGCCAAAGACAGATTCGAATATCATCAGAGCTGTCAGCCTCCATTCGAACCTTCCACCATTTTCTGATTTCCTTTCCAATCATCGCATTTTTACTTTTCATCGTTCATACGGATTCGAATTTGGAAAAAGTGTTCGCATGTTGTATCTAGTGAAAATAGTATGAAAAAGGATAATTATATTTTTTATTATATTTTATATAAATTGAAATGAAATAGTAAAGCATCTATCCAAGATTTAATAATTTTCTTTCAAATATATAATTTTTTTTCTTAATTTGACTTCCAATTAAAATTACATTCAGATCTCGTCTAAGCACTTTCGAATAAGTATATACAAGAAAACTAGGATGTTATTCATATCTAAAACGTATGCACAATACACATAATATATTCACCTATAAAATAAAGATATAAAGAACACCAAATGACATTTATGGTAAATAGTATAGAAGATCAAAGCCCCTACATTTTCTTCCATAACCCCACCATAAGCTTTTCTCGTTGCAGCGACACTGCTACAAAGATGACGTGCTAAATACACGACATCCACTCAGTGACTCTGTCGCCCAATCAGTTTTCCCATTTTTGGCTGGAGATGCGATTAGGACATCCTATAGCGCCATTCAAAAGGGAGGGACTATATATATGAAGAGGAAATTTCCTTATGCCTCCTCCACTTTATATTCCAGACTCCATTGACGGCATACGTGTTTCCCAGGCGCCGACACACCCTATAATGTCCTGAATGATGGCTTATAGGGGGAAGAAGAGCGAAGAACAACCCGTTGCAAATAGGCGCAGCAGATTCCAAAACTACGGAAGGCCTCCTCTAGTTCTGCTGTGCTTAGTATGACTAGGTTTCATTTAAGTAAAAAGGATTGGAGTAACCAAATGATGTTAATGTCAATTGAATTTTTGGATTAACACGCTTCATAGAAATGTTATGATGTGGTATAGAGAATTAAGTTAGGTATCTTTATATTTTTTGTTGGCCATGATATTATTTTTCTCAAGAAATTACAATTTATCGCACTAAAGAACAAATTCAAACATATCCACGGGTTTCCATGCATAAATCATTTGGGCATAGAAGACTAACGAATTTCACCAATTCAAGAGCAATAGTATGATTCATAAAAGAAATAAAAAACATATTAATATTTCAGACTTCCTGCATGACTAAATAAATATATATGTACAAAATAATATAAAAGTTCATTTACTTAATCTCCGGTGGCTCTTCATAACTTTCTGACTTGTTAAACACTATTCCCCAGACTTTTAATGAGAGAAAATCCCAGTGAATGAAAATGACTTTCACGTGTACGAGTTTTCTCGCCGTGTCTGGAAGGGTTTTCCAAGAAGTCATAGATCACACTTGCTGGAGGGTCTCACAGTACGTTCTTCATACCGGTCACAAAGTCTTTCTTATCATTCCATGCATTATTCATAAGGAAACAACTCCCCTTTTGCCTGTCATACTCCTCAAACTTCCTTTTGTTTTCAGCCAAATTGGTGTGGAGCTGCGAATACATCTTCATTTTGGAAGACTAATTTCCGTAGATTATTCATACTTTTACGGTATCAGATGAATATGATATGCTAGCCTGCTTTGAAATATTGAATAATTTAGAAAATATAGGAAACAAGAATATTATCTTGAATATTAAAATAAGCATAAATATTTTTGAAAATTTTATTCCATTTTGGGAAATTATATGAAAATTTTAAAAACGATTTAATTTATTTTTTGTAAGCATGCAATTCAAGACTCATAAGATTTATTTATATACCCCATTTTCTATCTAATTTACTCTTTTATTATATTTTAGCACGAAAAAGGACAATAACAATATAATTATTATTGTTATAGGTGTTGTTCTATTCAATACGAAATGATCCAAAGAGACATGAAGAGGAGACAGTGAAAGTACGCTCCATGATGCACTATAGGTCCACTACTCGACTATCACAGGTAATCGTGTCGACCCAACACTTGGATGGCAAGAATACACACCAATGGATAAGAGACCTTCATATTTATAAGTAAATGAAATATATATATAAATTAATTTATATAAAAAAACGTGAAAAGGTAGCCAAAATAAACGAAAACTTAAAAGCTACATTAGAACAAAAAGAATACCTACCTATTGAGGTAAAACAAGACCCAAAATAATTATATTCCTTTTAGTTTATATAAACATCAAGATGTCTATTTTTCTTACATACAAAAGCGATGAAGATATTTTAGAAAGTCTACAACTCTGAGCATTACTCAAACCATACTTATTCTCCAGAGATTCTACACAATATACTTTATTGTATAGACAATATACTTTCCAATTCCCATGTTAGAGAGTATGGCAGCGCTCTCCCTCGACAAAATGAAATTTGGAGAGCATCTTATAGAGATTGTGTTACTCCACATATGCATATTTTACCTCATTTCACAAATGGAAATTGTCTCTTCGTGTCTTTTTGGAAGGTTTTCTTTATCTCGTGCATTTTTGCTATTTTTATCAATATTATTTTAAAAGTGCACGTTCTGAGAAACATATTCTAAAAAATATATTTATATTTTTTTTATGTCTTCATTTGTACATACAGATATATAAAAAAAATATATTCTACAGAAATTTTTTTCAATTTTATTTTTGCATAAGGTCTAAAATTAATTCAATTTATTAATATTTATCGTTTTATACAATAATTTAAATATGGTTGTAAAATAAAATCCGGTTATTAACAAGGGTAAGTTCCGAGTTATCGGACTGTTCAACACTTTCGATCATTCATGAAAAAAATATGTAATGTAACATTTTAACTTTCTTTAATTAGTATCCATGTTACCTGCAGGTATCATGGATACTACCATATTTTTTAAATATCCATTTCTTATACCATCCGGCCATGTGTAACTCTCCTATAACTCGTAAATTCCTATAATAAAACTTATTTAGATCATGAAATTAATGAAAATCTTAGTAATAAAATGCATCTCGACTTGTGATTCAGAATCTCAAGACTCCCTCTGATGAAATAAAAAAATCATCGAGAATGTCTTTGATTAAATCATATGATGAAGGAATAGATATTATATCAAGATTAATTATCATGTAAAGAGTTTAATTGGATGTAAACACCTCTTTGATATAGACTATTATCTTCAAATCAAACGGTGATATTAATTTCAAGAGAAAAGCACTAATTAATGTATTATAAATGATAAAAAATATAATTACATGATATTATGTTATAGTGAATTTAAAAAAAATTGTTTATAAAATATCTAGAAAATTGGGATACTTTATGATTTGTACTATTATTTATATATTTATATATGTTAATCAAAAATATCATAAAAAAAAATCATAAAATATTCGATCCCAATAGATATAGATAGCACAATTTAACTAAAATTATATGAGTAATGAATGGTAGCATGACTAAATAACTAAATACTGTAAAGTTTCCAATATTGTCCAAGGTAAATTGATTTCAAATGAAGACCGGTAGATTTCATCCGGATCCAACCGTCCGATGAGACGAAGCAGTCGAAATCTTAATTGAGTGAAGACGGATGTAGTTACTTCGCCTGGCTAAAATCCACGGAAGACTCTCGCCAATCTCTGCGGAAGTGGAGCTTTCTCCCCGAAATCAGTCTTCCACACTCGACTTAATCCACTCAGCTGCTTCGAGAAGTTACTTGGATCTTCAGAGAGACGTGAAATTAGAACCGAAAATAAGGGACGCTTTCCTAAGCTTTTGGAATGCAGTTCGTAAGTGATTGAAGAATCTTATGATGAAACCACCTACTGAAGAATCTTATGATGAAACCACCTACTGAAGAATCTTATGATGAAACCACCGATTGAAGAATCTTATGATGAAACCACTACTGAAGAATCTTATGATGAAACCACCTACTGAAGAATCTTATGATGAAACCACCTACTGAAGAATCTTATGATGAAACCACTACTGAAGAATCTTATGATGAAACCACCTACTGAAGAATCTTATGATGAAACCACCGATTGAAGAATCTTATGATGAAACCACTACTGAAGAATCTTATGATGAAACCACCTACTGAAGAATCTTATGATGAAACCACCTACTGAAGAATCTTATGATGAAACCACTACTGAAGAATCTTATGATGAAACCACCTACTGAAGAATCTTATGATGAAACCACCTACTGAAGAATCTTATGATGAAACCACCTACTGAAGAATCTTATGATGAAACCACCTACTGAAGAATCTTATGATGAAACCACCTACTGAAGAATCTTATGATGAAACCACCTACTGAAGAATCTTATGATGAAACCACCTACTGAAGAATCTTATGATGAAACCACCTACTGAAGAATCTTATGATGAAACCACCTACTGAAGAATCTTATGATGAAACCACCTACTGAAGAATCTTATGATGAAACCACCTACTGAAGAATCTTATCATGAAACCACCTACTGAAGAATCTTATTATGAAACCACCTACTGAAGAATCTATGAAACCACCTACTGAAGAATCTTATGATGAAACCACCTACTGAAGAATCTTATGATGAAACCACCTACTGAAGAATCATATGATGAAACCACCTACTGAAGAATCTTATGATGAAACCACCTACTGAAGAATCTTATGATGAAACCACTACTGAAGAATCTTATGATGAAACCACTACTGAAGAATCTTATGATGAAACCACCTACTGAAGAATCTTATGATGAAACCACTACTGAAGAATCTTATGATGAAACCACTACTGAAGAATCTTATGATGAAACCACCTACTGAAGAATCTTATGATGAAACCACCTATTGATGAATCTTATGATGAAACCACCTACTGAAGAATCTTATGATGAAACCACCTACTGAAGAATCTTATGATGAAACCACCTACTGAAGAATCTTATGATGAAACCACCTACTGAAGAATCTTATGATGAAACCACCTACTGAAGAATCTTATGATGAAACCACCTACTGAAGAAACTTATGATAAAACCACCTACTGAAGAATCTTATGATGAAACCACCTACTGAAGAATCTTATGACGAAACCACCAACTGAAGAATCTTATGATGGAACCACCTACTGAAGAATCTTATGATGGAACCACCTACTGAAGAATCTTATGATGCAACCACCTACTGAAGAATCTTATGATGAAACCACCGACTGAAGAATCTTATGATGAAACCACCTACTGAAGAATCTTATGATGAAACCACCTACTGAAGAATCTTATGATGAAACCACCTACTGAAGAATCTTATGATGAAACCACCTACTGAAGAATCTTATGATGAAACCACCTACTGAAGAATCTTATGACGAAACCACCAACTGAAGAATCTTATGATGGAACCACCTACTGAAGAATCTTATGATGCAACCACCTACTGAAGAATCTTATGATGAAACCACCGACTGAAGAATCTTATGATGAAACCACCTACTGAAGAATCTTATGATGAAACCACCTACTGAAGAAACTTATGATGAAACCACCTGCTGAAGAATCTTATGATGAAACCACCTACTGAAGAATCTTATGATGAAACCACCTACTGAAGAATCTTATGATGAAACCACCTATTGAAGAATCTTATGATTTCATTTTAATAGAAAAAATATCCTTCATTTCATCCTTATATCTACATTATACAAACATACAAACATTAAAAGAATTTTGTAATTATATAGATAAATGAATAACTATGAATTAATCAATCTAACCATTTTCCATTTTACTTCATCTTTTCAAAAGATATGTTGATGATTTAAAAGAGAATCAATTGTTATTTTTATCATATTTAATTAAATATCATTGAACTATCTAAATGAAAAATATTCCACGGGCAGTAAAGAAAAATCATTTAGTTACTGAAATGTTTTCAAGCAATTAATTACTTGCAAATAAATGTTTTGTAAACAATTTATTCTAAGTAAAATATCATATAAAAATTATATTACAATAACCATATGTATATCTAATCAATTCAATAACTTAATTATTGGATCTCTTTACTTTTAAGGTCTGAAACTGTTTGATTTACTTTTACGGTCCGAACTTTTTTGATTTACTTTATTGAATGGAAAAAATAATTTTTAATTTATTTAAATAAATTAAGTAAATTCACATAGGGTAAGTTACGAATTATCGGTCAGTGTCACATTTTTAATAATACTGTATAAGAAACAACGGTATAATAAAGGTATAATTGGTATCTAGGATACCTGCAGGTATCATAAATACCAATTAAATTAATACTAAATAATAATTATTATATGGTTATTTCTTATATGACCGAAGATGTGAATCTGACCGATAATTCATAATTCACCCTATTATCAATTAAATAACTCACAATAAAATAAATTAAATGAGTTCACCTATAATCAAATCAATGACCCGAATTAATTCCCGTAGACTTGTGTTCGGATTCGCACCTCTAGAAGGAGGAAAATGGAGAGTCTTTGAGAGAAGTTCTTCAATAAGAAGACCCATTAAGGGATTATTTTGATCTCTTCGAACTTCACTTGACTGAGTTAACATCATTAAAAGGAACTTTTCCGGGGAATATATTTAGAAGAATTAGGAATTTGAATAGTGGCTAAGAGATTGAAATAAAGAGTGTTACTTTAGTGATTGAATGTACTATCAGAGAAAAGAGTCACTGTGATGATGTACTATCAGAGAAAAGAGTCACAGTGATGATGTGCTATCAGAGAAAAGAGTCACTGTGATGATGTATTATCAGAGAAAATAGTCACTGTGATGATGTACTATCAGACAAAAGAGTCACTGTGATGATGTACTATCAGAGAAAAGAGTCACTGTGATGATGTACTATCATAGAAAAGAGTCACTGTGATGATGTACTATCAGAGAAAAGAGTCACTGTGATGATGTACTATCAGAGAAAAGAGTCACAGTGATGATGTGCTATCAGAGAAAAGAGTCACTGTGATGATCTACTATCAGAGAGAAGAGTCACTGTGATTATGTACTATCAGAGAAAAGAGTCACTGTGATGATTTGCTATCAGAGAAAAGAGTCACTGTGATGATGTACTATCAGAGAAAAGAGTCACTGTGATGATGTACTATCAGAGAAAAGAGTCACTGTGATGATGTACTATCAGAGAAAAGAGTCACTGTGATGATGTACTATCAGAGAAAAGAGTCACTGTGATGATGTACTATCAGAGAAAAGAGTCACTGTGATGATGTACTATCAGAGAAAAGAGTCACTGTGATGATGTATTATTAGAAAAAATAAAGCTTATTATTTCTTTTATACACTATTCTTGCATGTGTACCTTTAAATTCAGCAAATGAAATACTATATGATAACAATAAGTACACTGGTAAAGTGTAACAGCTTATCGTTGTCATGGTATCTTGCATCTATTTCAGCGGTTAAGCCATAGCTATTGCTAGTTAGCTGCACCTATTTTTTTAATGGCAAATTGACCTACCCAACTGAGATGTTCCTTGTTCAGTAAATGCAAAGCGCTGTCGATTGTCCTACTCTGCCTATCAAAGCTTGAAAATTCATTATTTTGTGGGTTAGGACACTCCGTATAGTTGCCCTCCAATTATAGTATTTTCTTTTCTGACGTGTCTGAAATTGTAGAACCAACCAATAACTTGGAACTTAGTACCCTACTACCAAAAATATTTCATAGAGCATAAAATTGCAGTTTGTTAAATGTAGCACAATAATTATAGAAGTCTAAGTATCTATTAATTACTCACCTATACTGAGTGAGAGTTAAGCTATGGATGGATTTTGAAACATTTAATAAATGCACGACTTTAAACTTTTTCATCACAGTTACAAACAATGACTGTATATAATTAATTAATTATTAATATGCTTATATACGTAGCACTTCCAGAACTCTAAAACAAATTTTCTTTCTATAACTCATAGAAAATGATATATAGAATCAAGGATTGATAATTATAAATTTGTTGTTACTTTTATTCGCTTTAGTTACCGTTCGGTAACTAAACCGAGTCGTGATTTGGTAACTAAAGCGGGGGATGCCTGTATTTCCAAATCTTACAAATTGGTCTTTGTGTACCTACCCCAATTATGAAATATCTAATAGTATTATTATTATTAAAGTTTGTTTTTAGAAATGTGAAGATGTAGTTAGAAAATCGTCACTGATACTTTCTGACTGTTCATTTAAAAATTAAAATACAAACCAATTTCAATCTATAGAAATGTTTAACAACAATCAGCATTTGCTAATTTTTTTAATTTTTCTTCATAAAAATTGTGTAGATCAATTCAATTCATTTGTACTTCCATTTAATCCATGAAATTTTTTAATGTAGAAACAAAATATTGTTTTCATTTTTATATTAATCGACTGAACCGAAAAATTTTAATTATTAGATCAAATTAATTTGCTCTATTTTAGTAAATTTAATCAATTTCTTAAAACTGAATTTTTTAAACTAGAATAATTAAAATTCAAAACATTGTCACTATCATCAATAGTCAATTCAAAAATCAGTTTTAGATGTATGTAAAACATGTGTTGATAAAAGACTAAAGTAGATAAATGACCTGTATTATGTCACAAAAATCAGTTTAATTTTATTTAGTAGGAAATATTGGAGTAAAAATGGAGTTAGGGAGTATAATTATCAAATTGAACTACCATTAGTGTCCATAAAATTGATCCTTCTCTAACAATTGTTAGATAGTCTCTTAGCCCTATTTGGCTTTCATTTGTCCTGAAGTAATTTTCAATATATTTAAATAATTAGTAATTTTCAATATATGTCACTTATAATAGTTTAATAAATTCCATAGAACCTGAATTAAATTTCAAGATTTCTATTTAATCTTTTAACCAATGCCGGAAGATTCTAAGATATATTAAGACAGTTTCTCCTTTATTAGTGTCATAGAAAACTTTTAATATCAAAGAAAACTTTTGTTCTACGTTCTAGAGGGATAACTAAGACATTATTGACTTTAGGGAATTCTATAAAATAAATTAAATTATTACTATTGATGAAAGTTAATTGAAATTTAAACCATTGATTTAATTAATAAAAATGCCTAAAATGGATAACCAAAAAGTATTTCACACCCAATTGAAATTTCTTTAATAAATTCTGATAAATTTTCATCAGATAGTAGTAAACGGCTGGTTGCAAAGGCTGACATATTTGACATGTTTGCTTTACTGAATGAGTAGCTTTAAGACCTTTTTGATGGTTACAGTATAAAAAATGAAGTTATATATCATTATAAAATAATAACAATAAAGTTAAGTAATAAAAATCGTTTACTGTTACGGTTAAATTCAGCGAGTTTATTCTGCATTACAACTCAGTGAGGAGATTATTATATAACGTAATAACTATTTAGGGTAAGTTCAAAGTTATCGTACTGTCCCACATTCACGGTCATAAAAGAAAAAAGACAAAAAAATAATGTTAAAATCACCACAACTGAAAGTTCCAAAAATAATAATAATGAAAAATAATGAAAAATCAATAAAATAGATAAATAAATCCCATATTCTGCAGGTTCGGCGTAACAAATACCGAATGATTTGAAGTTTTTCTTTGGTATAGGTGACATAAAATGGAAAAAACGTACAATTTGCTATGAATTGAAATAGAATATGTTCAAATATCTAAATACTTTAACAATAATTAGTTACCATATTACTAACCTATAATTATAAAAACCTAACACTCTGATTCTTCCCGGCCATGTTACTAATTGCGGTATTCAGGATATCAGTAACGATTATGAAAATACATTTGCGATATAGCAAAAATAATCTCGCAGCATTATAATCTATACATGATTTGAATTAAACTTATTTATTATAAAGAGAGGAAATGTTTAATTTCTAAAGCCACAAGTCTCCAAATTGAAGCCCATTAATTGGATTAAATTGACACACTCTGAAACTTGGCAATAATGAGATATCTGTTATTTCTTTAAGTCATTAAACTACCAAAATTGAAATGATTGACCAAAAATAAAATATTTCAGCATAATATATATAGGTACTCACCAAATAACGGTCATATCCATCAGAAGTTGTGAAAACGAGCTTTTTTTCCATAGAGTTATGATAAACTACACTACATAGAGAGAGGAATTGTTGCAGCGATAACTAAAAAAAAACACAATAATAACGTGTTCTCAGTACTAGTAGTATCAATATTTGTAACTAGTGTAATTGCCCGTTAAGAATGACGTGTTCTGAATAGTATCAATATTTGTAACTAGTGTACTTGCCCGTTAAGAATGACGTGTTCTGAATAGTATCAATATTTGTAACTAGTGTAATTGCCCGTTAAGAATGACGTGTTCTGAATAGTATCAATATTTGTAACTAGTGTAATTGCCCGTTAAGAATGACGTGTTCTCAATAGTATTAATATTTGTAACTAGTGTAATTGTCCGTTAAGAATAACTTGTTTTCAATAATATCAATATTTGTAACTAGTGTACTCGCCCGTTAAGAATAACGTGTTCTGAATAGTATCAATATTTGTGTAATTAAAATATCCGCTCTTCTGGTACCTCAGATTTAACTTAAGTTATTGATTGAATATGACGATAATATTTAGCATAGAGTATATAAATTTAATAACAGATGTTGAAAAGAATTCATTAAAACCAACACTGTAGATTTTAAATGAATTATAAACTAGTTAATGAAAGTATTTCATATTTGAAAACGTTTTGGTAAATTTCTGGTTATCGGACGGTTCCACATTTAAGGAAACTTATGAAAGAAATATTTAAAAATTAAATAATTATTATTATGTATTTCTTACTTACGTGATCGCAAATGTGGACCCGTCTAAAACTTAAAATGTACCTTGGTTACCTATATTTTATGATATTTCAAATTTAATGGAATAATTCTTTCGAATAAATGTCATAATTTTATGGAATAGGTCTCTTGATGAAACATAATAATTTAATGGAATAGGTCTCTTGATTAAATATAATAATTTTATGGAATAGGTCTCTTGATTAAACATAATAATTTAATGGAATAGGTCTCTTGATTAAATATAATAATTTAATGGAATAGGTCTCTTGATTAAACATAATAATTTAATGGAATAGGTCTCTTGATTAAATATAATAATTTAATGGAATAGTTCTCTTGATGAAACATAATAATTTAATGGAATATGTCTCTTGATTAAACATAAAAATTTAATGGAATAAGTCTCTTGATTAAACATAATAATTTAATGGAATAGTTCTCTTGATGAAACATAATAATTTAATGGAATATGTCTCTTGATTAAATATAATAATTTAATGGAATAGGTCTCTTGATTAAACATAATAATTTAATGGAATAGGTCTCTTGATTAGATATAATAATTTAATGGAATTGGTCTATTGAATGAATAAATAATTAAACAATTTGTTAATACTTATAATTGAAATATTTGAAAAAGTTAATCTTGTTGTATCTATTTTCAAATCAAAATGATACCTACCTATATACCTACCAAGTCTAAAAACACTAAACTATATATATGTTAAATCTAACAATCCATGCTCCTGTAATATTATTACTCAGACTTTTCAATGAAAAATTTCATTATTTAGGTTTTTTCCATACCTATCACTGTACTAATTTACAACCAACCTAACACTGACCCCAAAGAAAACTGATACTTGATCAGATGGAAATGGGGTGAGCCTACAGTTTTCAAAATATGAATGCATGGTACAACACAATCCACACAAATAGAAGTTACATTTCAACCAATACTAATTATAGCCATCTTGATGTTCTACATATTATGACAGGAGAGCAAAACCCTCCATTGGCTCAGCAGTGATGATGTCATAATATAAACCCTCCATTGACCCCCATTCTCCATGCAGCTATCACCTCCCATTGGATCAGCAGTAATGACGTCATAATATAAACCCTCCATTTCCCCATTCTCCATGCAGCTATCACCTCCCATTGGATCAGCAGTAATGACGTCATAATATAAACCCTCCATTGACCCCCATTCTCCATGCAGCTATCACCTCCCATTGGATCAGCAGTAATGACGTCATAATATAAACCCTCCATTGACCCCCATTCTCCATGCAGCTATCACCTCCCATTGGATCAGCAGTAATGACGTCATAATATAAACCCTCCATTGACCCCCATTCTCCATGCAGAATTAGGTTAAATTACAGTGGGTTAACAACGTTAAGACATAGAGTTTATTTAAAGAGTAATATGTTATACAGAGAGAAGTCTATTGGAGAGATGAGTGGTACACATCTCTCACAGAGTAAAGTAAAGAACCGACTGACTTAAGAATTTAACACGCGCCGGAACTGTAATGGACTGTAGACCTTAAGTCCGTTTCTCATAAAAGTAATACATTGTTATTTAAACAATAGGTAATTTAATATAGCTGAGCTAGTCTAACAGGAAGTTAACATTAAACATATAAAGAGTGTGTAATACATTTAAACTAAAATTTCAACACTCCTCCTCACACGACATTATATATTTTTCATGCCTATTAATTCAACTAATTTGGTAAATCTATCAGTAGGCAACGGTTTAGTGAATATGTCAGCAAGCATAGTTTCACTGGGGCAATACACAAGTGTAATTGTGTTTGAAGCAACAAGATCTCTAATGTAATGAAATTTAATATCAATGTGTTTCGATCTAGGATGATTTTTAGCATTTTTAGCAATACAAATAGCTGACTGATTATCCTCAAACAAAACTATAGGATTCTTATTTGGTACTTTAAGATCTAATAGTAATTTATTTAGAAATACAGCTTCTTGGGAGCCACCAGAGAGGGAAACATATTCAGCTTCAGCCGTTGATAAAGCAACACATGACTGTTTCACAGAGCGCCAAGAAATAATGGAATTATTTAACATAAAGCATTGGCCAGAAGTACTTTTCCTATCAACTCTGTTACCTGCCCAGTCGGCATCAGAATAACCTATCAACTCAGAATCTTCATTACCATAGGTAATGCCAAGATCAGGTGTGCCCTTTAGGTATCTAAATATTCTCTTAATTGCAGACCAGTGCTTAGTGTTTGGATTGGAACAAAATTTAGAGACATTTCCAACTGCATAAGTTATGTCCGGTCTAGTTTTAGTAGATAGATACAGTAAAGCACCTACAGCTGACTGATATTTGGTTTTATCTACTAGTTCACAATCATCAGTAGTTGGTTCCAAATGAGAATTAACATCAGCAGGGGTTGAAACCGGTTTACAATTATTGAATTCAAATCTATCTAATAACTCGTTGACAAATGAAGATTGATTTAATGATATTTTATTTTCGTCTTGTACGACTTTTATGCCTAAGAAATAGGATAATTTTCCTAAGTCTTTCATCTCAAATTTAGCACTTAAATCAGTCTTGATTTTAGTCAGGTCATCATAGTTCTTACATGCTACAATAATATCATCTACATACACAGAAATGAAGCATGGAGAGTTATTGATTACTTTAACATATATACATGAGTCACAAGAGGACTGAATAAATCCTAAGGATTTAAGATATGCATCCAAAGCATCATTCTAACATTTGGGTGATTGTTTTAACCCATACATAGATTTATTAAGTTTACATACTAAATCTTCTTTTCCTGGAATAGCATAGCCAGGAGGCTGTCTAATATAAACATTTTCTTTAAGATCCCCATTCAAAACAGCAGAATTGACATCCAAGTGATGTACAAATAATTTTTGGTTAGCTGCTAAAGATAACATGGTTCGCACCGATTCAAATCTCACTACAGGAGCAAATATTTCATCATAGTCGATTCCAGGTCTCTGTAAAAAACCCTGAGCGACTAATCTAGCTTTATATGAAACCACTCTACCATCAGATCCTTTTTTTCTTTTAAACACCCATTTAGATTTAATTATGTTTAAATCTGAGGTAGGTTTTACGAGTTCAAAAACTTTATGTTTCTCAAAAGCATTTAATTCCCTCTCCATGGCATGTTTCCATTTAGAAGATTCAGAACCGCTATTAAGAGCCTCAGATACCGACCTAGGCTCGATATTGATATTCCCATTTACTAATAAACCCTCCTCCTCCTCAAACTGATCATACTCCCAACTACCATATCTAATAGGAGCTCGACGAATTCTAGACGATCGTCTAAGATCCTCATCAGGACTGATAGCTTGGTACAGGTTGCGCATCAGGGAGGATTATTTGAGGATTATTTTCAGGAGTTTGGTTCTCAGGCCCAGCAGGTTCTGAATCTTCTGAAGGGAACACCAGTGGAGAGGTAGGAGTCTCACTCAGTTGAGGGTTCTCAATCTTAGATGAAATTGATTCATCAAAGGTTACATTCCTGGAAAAGAAGATTCTTTTAGATTCAACATCATACATCTTATACCCTTTAGTAACTGTGTCATAGCCAATAAACAGACATTTGGTAGCTTTATTTTCTTATTTTGATCGTTCATCTCGAGAAATATGCGCATACCCAGTGCATCCAAAAACTTTCACATGACTAACATTAGGTTTTCTAAGATTTAAAGCTTCATATGGAGTTTTATTTACTAAAAATGAATTAATGCATCTATTATTTAGATAATTTGCAGTATATAGTGCTTCACCCCAGAATTCCTTATCAATTCCTGAATCAGATAACATACATCTAACTTTTTCCATAATAGTTCTATTAAATCTTTCAGCTAACCCATTTTGTTCAGGAGTTTTAGGAATATATTTCTGGTGAATTATACCTTCATTTCGTAAATATGATTCAAACTTATTTGAGGTATATTCTCCTCCATTATCTGACTGCAAGGTTTTAATTTTCCTTTCATAAATATTTTCAACCATTGCTTTCCATTCCAAAAACTTCTGAAACACATCACTCTTATGGGCAATAACATATATCCAGGAGTATCGAGTAGCATGATCAATAAAGTTCAGAAAATATGAATTATTACCCCTGGAAGTGGGAGTAATTTTCCCACAGACATCTGTGAGGATTAAATCAAGAGGTTTACAATTTTTCTTAATGCTTGTAGAAAAAGGTATTTTATGCATTTTCCCATTACAGCAGTGTTCACACACGCCTTCTATAGCTTTTAATTTACTATCCAGACCATTTACTGATTTAGTTCGGATCATTTTAGTCAAGTTATCGTTACCTATATGACCGAGCCTTCTATGCCATAGAATGTTTACTTTATTTTGATCAACCGTTACTGCAGCTTTATGAACTAAAGTATTTAGATAATAGAGTTGACCAACACAGTTAGCCTCAGCAATTAACTCTTTATTTTCGTTCAATATTTTACATTTATCATTTTCAAAAATAATAGATTTATTATTACTTGTCATTGTTGACACTGATAGTAGATTAAAAGCTAGATTTGGCACATATAGTACATCATTTATTGTACATTTTCTACTTCCACCACCTGGTATATTCACAATAACAGAAACATTTCCTAGTGAAATAGCTTGCAAGACATCTCCATTACCTACTTTAACATTGATAGGTTTGCTAATATTTGCAAAATCTTTACATAAATTTTTATCACCACTCATGTGTGATGAAGAGCCTGAATCTATTATCCAAATATTACTGTCGGCATATTTGTTACAAAGAGCGATATCATTAGCATACATTGTGTGATTAAGTTCTATATGACTTACATTTACACCATTTGGCTGGTTTTGAGTTCTGTTAGTTTGAGAATACCGTTTAAATTTGAAGCAGTCTTTCTTCAAGTGTCCCAATTTTTTTGCAAAAATGGCACTTGATTGACTGTTTATTTACTGCAGCATCAATCTGAGTATTTGATAATGCCAAAGCATCATTGGATTTAATACTCAACTTTTCAGCTTCTCTCCGGAGTGTGTCAGCTACGGTAATCCAGGTAGGTATGTCTGTCTGTGCTTCAAGTGCGGTAACAAGCACTTCAAACGGCTCTGGTAGTGATGATAGGAGACAAATAACTTTATCCTCTTCACTGATCACTTGATTTAACAAGGCAAGCTCTTGAAAAACTTCAGTTAGTTCTTTCAAGTGGGAGTTGAGTAGTTCGGGAGACTTCAATTTTAAGTTGTAAAGCTTCTTCTTCAGAAGAAATTTGTTCGCCCACGTGTTTTTCTGAAACGTTTCTTGAAGGGTGGTCCAGACAGCTTGTGGATCCGTGTGTTGTCAAACTAAGTACAATTGATCCGGTGAAATAGATAGTACTATATCTGTCAGAGCTTTATTCTTGTTATTAGCATAGGCAGCTTTAACATCAGTTGAAGCGGAATCTATTGGAACTGGTTTAGTTCCATCAGCAAAATCCATCAGTTTCTCTCTTAAGAGATACATCTTCATCTGTACCCTCCATGTGGGGTAATTATTTCCGTCTAGGTGAACAATCCCCGGTAACTTATTTGAAGACATGTTTTCAAAGTATTTATTATCTTTCAATACTTAACAAACATAAACAAACAAAGCAGTTAAATTGATTTACTGTTTAACTGAATTGATGTTTTAAAATTATTCTAATTCATAAGAATAACTTCACTGAATATAATTATTAATATTCAATTGGAACAGCAACACAAGTCTTTGTTCGCAAGAACCTTTTGTTGAAAGACTGTTTACCAAAGGATAAGGTCACAGTTTTAAAGGTAATTTGTGACCTCTCTTGACACCTCTTCCGCACAAATACTAAATAATTATACTATAAAAACAAGTACATTTTCGCTAGAGCAGTCAATATAATCGACCTCATTAGCGCGTTAACACGATATGCTTACACAAGCGTTCGTGCGTATATGTTTCATTTAGTTTAACACTTTTTCACTGCACTTCGCTTTTATTGATTACTGTTATAAACTTCTAACTTGTTTAAACATAATTTGATTTATAAACTCTTATCGTTCACTGGGCCCATAACCTGTTAGAATTAGGTTAAATTACAGTGGGTTAACAACGTTAAGACATAGAGTTTATTTAAAGAGTAATATGTTATACAGAGAGAAGTCTATTGGAGAGATGAGTGGTACACATCTCTCACAGAGTAAAGTAAAGAACCGACTGACTTAAGAATTTACATGCGGTGTTATTTAACACGCGTCGGAACTGTAATGGACTTTAGACCTTAAGTCCGTTTCTCATAAAAGTAATACATTGTTATTTAAACAATAGGTAATTTAATATAGCTGAGCTAGTCTAACAGGAAGTTAACATTAAACATATAAAGAGTGTGTAATACATTTAAACTAAAATTTCAACAGCTATCACCTCCCATTGGATCAGAAGTAATGACGTCATAATATAAACCCTCCATTGACCCCCATTCTCCATGCAGCTATCACCTCCCATTGGCTCACCAGTGATGATGTCATAATAGCTAACTTGGATTCAAGATGGTAGCCTACATAAATGCCTTAATTTCTTGCACATATACTGCCTTAACTTTTTTTCCGATTTGTGAATGTTTTCAGTACGTGACGTCAGTAAGGCAACACATACATTGAAATTGAAATATGCAGTTTAGCATTTTTACTAATTTAATGAAATCTATTACTATTTTCGGTAAACTCCTAGTTCACGTCCCTATTTCATTTAGGGACGGGAACTAGGAACCGATCCAAATACCCCCTTCCTAGTTCACGTCCCTTAGGCCCCTTTCACACGAGTAGTTATCTCCACGGTACAGGAACATAATCGGGTATAGTACCTAGCAGACGACACAAAAATATGACGTCACCACAATAACACATTCCTTGTTTGTGACCGAGTGGCTCATAATTCCTCGTATTTGCATGTTAATATCGAGAAGTTTAAAGTCATTTTATAAGGGTTTCGTACAAAAGAAAAGCGAAAATGACGATTGAACCTCAAAGTTGAATATATAGACATAATTCAGGTGTGTTTTTATTGTTAATTTCTTTAACTTATCTATAAAAAATAGGGTCTTGAAAATATGCTACCTTGGAGCGTTAAGTAGTGCTAGTTAACTGCTCAATTGTAGTTCCTAAAAATAACAAATAAGGAAAAAAATAATGGAATACAATTTAACCAATGCCTAGTTAGTAATTGATGAGAAAAAAATTAAATATAGAAGTGCTAAGTTTAAGTAGGTTTTCCCATGTTTCAAAAAGTGGTCAGAGTCGCCATTTCCAGTCATCCGGTGGTCACGTCAAACTATAGAGTCTATCAGCTGATTACCATACCCTATGTTACTGTATCCTGGTTTTCTCATACCGCTGTAAAACAAAAGCTGCATGAAGACAACATCAAATTTTAGCGGACGTGCAAAACACATAGGTACTTCTATTCACACGTGGCATTTCTGAAGCAGGGTATAAATTTTATACCTGATGCCTAGCGTGTGATTTCTAAAAACTCGGTATAAACTTCATGCCGATGTTTTGGCTTACCATTGTGTTCAATGTAGTCTTTCACACTAGGCATGAAACATCATGCCGCTAACTAAATTAGCACAGACAAATAATGTAAATTTTCCAATTCTACGAGGATTTGAGAAGTCTAGAGAGAGATAGATATAATCAAGTGAATTATTAATTTTAATTGCTATATAACAATTTCAATTAATCATACACTTGTTTATTATATTATATTGTATCTATCACTCTCATTTACATACCAATTTGAATATTTGTTATCTGTCAAAAGAATCTAGCTTATATTTAAAAATATAAATAGATTGAAATAGTTTATAATATTATGCACAGTACTATAACATTAATGATTTCTACAAGATTAATGAATCATACTTCTTGAGTAATATTCAACAGACAGCCATATTTCTTCCCATTTTCTTAGTTGGAATGTTTCATTTTGGCGTGAAAAACAAAACAATGCTGGTTACATGTACTGAACATGTCCAAACTAGATAATAATGAGTTGTATGTAGTAATATAGGAATATTTTGAAAAAAGTATGGGAATATGAATATTTATCTCCATAAAGATATAATTTTTACATTAAAAGATATCATAAAGAATACATGATAATAACATTTGAAATAATGCAATAGCGAGATGTAGTAGGAATGACGCACTATCCATGTTATAACTTGCCAATAGTCGCTAGATAATTAAAATCACTGTATTACTTCTGTATGGTTAGAAACACAGAAAAGGATTTGACTTAGAAATAAACGCCGTGTGTGAAAGCTCGGGTGTTTTCTTCATGCAGCTTTTACTTTGCAGCGGTATGAGAAAACCGCTCGTGTGAAAGGAGCCTTATAATTGATTTAGGAACGTAAACTAGGAAGGGGTAGCTAATCGTAAATTAACAATTCTACTATAATGAAAAAATGAGTATATATATTTCAATTAGTTTTTCAAGAAGATATTCTTCAGTTTGCTAAATTTCAATTTCAAATATTCATCTTTGGTTTGTATATGTAGTTAAGATACTAGATTTTCTATCAATTAATATTTATTAGTGCAATATATTTTAAACAGATAAAAGGTAATTAAATTTAATAATAATCAATTTTAAAATACCCCCTTCCTAGTTCACGTCCCTAAATCATTTGGGGGTACGGTCAAGAGCCCCCCCCCCCCGGTCATGAGCCCCCCCGGTCACGAGCCCTCCCGGTCATGAGCCCCCCTAGGTCATAAGCCCCCCCGGTCACGAGCCCCCCCTCCATGTTTTTTTAATCCTTATTTACCTAGTTAAACAAATGAAGAACTACTTAGATAGAAATAACTGAGAGTTGCTAATGTAGTTTGTTGTATCCGCTAGATTGTTGTACTGCACACTTCATGATTGTTTAATGACCTGGCGGGGGGGGTTCGGGGGGCGGCACGCCCCCCAATATACATATAGTTTATGTCTAATCAGTAATGAACTACAAAAGTGTCAATAAGGATTAAATAATATAGGTAAATAAGGATTTAAAAACAGGGGGGCTCGTGACCGGGGAGGCTCATGACCGGGGGGGCTCTTGACCGGGGGGCTTATGACCGGGGGGCTCTTGACCGGGGGAGCTCTTGACCGGGGGGCTTATGACCGGGGGGCTCTTGGCCGGGGGGGGCTTATGACCTACACCCAAATCATTTAGGGACGTGATCATATGGCGGTTTTTGAAAAATGAGTTGTGAAACAGTGAGATATATGGGGTTTTCTCTTAAACTACACATTTTTCGATGCTGGTTCTATATTCTATATTCTTCTATATTTAATAATCTATCAGATGATATCAAATTATATTAATATAATTGTGTTTCCGCGGAAAAATGGATGAGAAACTGAAGACCATTCACTCCGGTGATTAGTGAGAAACAGTGTATGGAAAGAACTTTCGTCTTGAATATCTCTTAAACTACAAATTTAACAATGTGGGTCCACAGCCAGAACTCTTTTAAATTCAATAATCTATCGAATAGTATAAAAATATTCCAATATTATTATTTTTCGCTTGCAATGGATAATAAACTAACTGCAATGAACTCCGAAAATTAGTGTGCTACACTGTTTGAAAAAAAAAACTGCATTGTTTCGTTTTGAATATCTCTCAAACTATAAATTTAACAATGTGGGTCCATAGCTAGAACTCTTTTAAATTTAATAATCTATCGAGTGATATGAAAATACTTCATTATTATTATTTTTTCGCTTGTTAATGGTTAAAAACCCGAATGCCAGGATGCTACAAACACCTTGTGAGGGTCACTGATTAACATTTTCATCAGCTCTTATTACTGTTCTTAAAAATATTACTCACATAATATTGTAATAATAACATAAAAAATAAATAATATAAAATGTCAATTATTTGTAACCTAAGTTTAATGACACTGCAATGCTACATCAATTATTTAGGTTACTAATTTTACTTATTTTTATAGCCTATAGGTAAGTACCTACCTACTGATTACTTTGTACAAAATTGATAGGTACCTAGGTACCTATATACAGTGTATAGGTACTTTAACTATAAAAGTTATTTATTTTTCGTAGGGACTGATAAAAATAGTTCTTCAAAGTATTACCTAATCAGTTATCATTTAAAAAAAAGTATATTTTATTCAAAAATTTAATACCTGATAACTAATTAGCATGTAGGAGAATTATTTTGATAGCCCATTTATAAACAATATTAATTAATTTTAAAATTGTCTTAAGACTTGGTGGATGCAATTCATAGTAACACTTTGAAGTTGTTGTAATATTCAATTCGTCTAACTTGGATATAGGGACGTGAACTAGGAATTCACCCTATTTTCATATTCAGAAAATAACCTATTAGTTTTCATAGCTTCATTCACTTTTAATAACCTAAATTGGATACAAAAGTGTCACCATGATAAATAAATTAACTGCAGTTCTGTTTGTTTTTAATTCCTCAATGATTTATAGAATTCTTCAATATACTGTTAGTTTCAAGTACAAAGTTTCGTGAAATTGATTACCCATGGTTTGCATATATAGAACTAAGTGATATGTAAATTTGTTTACTGGACACGGCACTGAACCGTTCTTTATAATATAAGTTGATTGGATTTAAACATGGGAGTACAGTAAAACAGAGCAACCTGTCCATTCTTGAACAAATGCTTGCTTGAAGACTACGTAATAGTCGAACAGGTGATACGGGCAGAATGTTCATTCTTGGAGAATCATCAACTTATATTGAAAAAAGCAATTAAAGCTTAACGTAAAATCACCTCAATCAATTTATTTTATGGTGATACAATAATCAAATATTCTATCAAATTCAATCAATAATCAAACTCATGTATTATTATTTCTATCGACTGAGCATATGAAATAGGTTTATTATGCAATGACTGTGAATAAACATTATGTTTCTAGCTCTAAGACATCAATCTTAAATAGAGGAATGGCCCTTTGTTCAGCTTTATTTACAATTAAACTAGTCCATTTACAAGTGAATTATTATGGTTTGAATTATTTCGGTTTCACAAGGAAATATCCTTTTATGATTAATTATTGATAAGCTTTGTATTACAGATAGGCTCTTTATGAGCTATTTCGTTGATTACTTTATATTCCTAATGTGTTGGTAGGAATAATTTTTAATTGCGACTTTGCTGCAGTATAGTGAAAATGTGAGCCGCTCCTAATATTAACTCTCTATTATGTTATACATCACTTTGATAAAGAATTGTTTGTTTAAATTTAAATACACAATTTCACAAATATCGCTTGTGTTTTATCTAAATTTTATTTGTGTTTAATTTCAAAGAAATTGTGTGAATTAACAAAATAATAAACTTCACTTTATCTCAATGAAGGTAAAATCAACATCCAATACGAAATGTGATATAAAATTGTCACGTCATGTTACTTAATATTTATAATTTTAAGAAATCATTTGAGAGACTAAAAAAATATTTCTAATTGTGATTAAAAAAAATTTCATAATAAATGAAGCAGATTAAGTTGGCAATATTGGAACAATATTGGCCCTAGAAATATTAATATTATCTTCTTTCTAAAAACAAGAAACTGGAAACCTGTTTAACTCCTGAATATTTCCAAATCAGTCTCCTCAATATTATTATTGCTTTAATTGTTAATTAATGTTTAAGTATAATGGAACTTTTAAATCTGGTTCAAATTGTGTCTGCAATATCTACACTCAAAACTTCATCACGAGTTGTTCTTGTTTCTTCGGCAGGTAATTGAGATATAAAGCTGTTTAAATAGCTACATATACAATAATATACTATAAATAACATATATTATACATGAACTGACTTAAATTATGATAAAAACAGACTTAACTTTTAACTAAACTGACTTGTGATTTCATGACTTTAATTGGGATATAAATAGATAATTCTACTTAACAATTAGAAAGAGAAACAGTATATATTGACGGGCAATTAGAGTAAAGATCCTATCGAATATGTATGAGTAATTGTGAATAAAGGATCTAAGACACTCTAAGTGGTAGATAAATATTTAACTAAATTTTACGATAGAGTAAAAACTTTAAATGTTTGCTAGATACTTAACCTAATTTTCTTTTCCATTTAAAACTAATTTCATTTTAAAAAATTATAATCATAAATATGATAATTAATAGTGTAGCTGTTTCAGATGATGGGACTTACGCTCCAAGTCACAACGAAAAACTCTTCATGACGAAGTTAATGAAAAATCAAGGAGTAATGTTCCAGAATCTTCAAATCCGAGGGATAGAAAATATCACTGAGTAAGTGTTTGATTTACTAAAACTAATGCGATTTTGAGGCTGCATTTAAGGGAGATTTTTACGGTGGGGTCATAGAAGATTAAGAGTGAAAACCAACTGATTTTTTTAATACGAATTTTTTAATAAAAACTAAAATTCCCCAAGTAATAATGAATCTTGAAGTATATAAACTTTCCGTGTTGATATGATAGATCTGAAAATTTAGTAGAATTTCTAGTGTACGCGTGCCGTTAAAAAAATCTGCGTTTTTTACTTTATTTATTTCTATGTTCACTGATGGTAGTTCAATTTATGTAATAATTATTATCCCTGACTCCGCTTTTACTCCAATATTTTCAACTGAATAAAAAAATTTAATTAGTGTGACGGACAGACAGACAGAAGTATTTATTGATGAACAGATTATATACTTTTTTCTTCTTCTTAAGATCTAGGATCAACGACACTTGTTATGAATTAAAATGAAATGACTTTTTTTGCCAGTATTTATCATGTTATATTTAAAAGGTAAAATAACGAATTAAATAGCACGTTTCTTACAGTGATTAAAATTGATTCTATCTAAAGTTACCAAATCCTTTCACTCTCAGATTAACTGAAATGAAGTCGGATTCTACAAAAGTTCTATACCTTGGTGTGTTGGACAGTTCTACCAAAATAAGAACTTACAAGAAGGTAAAAAGTAAAGGAAAATTAAATAGAGTATCGAAGAAGTACTCAGACACTTAGGTACGATCACAGTACTAGGAAAGTGTATTTAAAAAGGTCATTATTAGGGTTGTGACAATATGCTTTCATTATCATAGATCTTAAAAAAATCATAGACGAAATGAAATGAAATGGTATCTAATACTATATACATCTGATTTAAAACTATTCTCTTTGTCTATAAATTATCGGTATTTATCATTATGAAAGTTTATTGTCACAACCCTAGTTATTATAGTCAGTCACTAAGAAATTTCAGAAAAATCAGATTGGCTCGTGACGTTCACTTTACGAGTACTTTGAGTGTCCTAAATAAATTACGGTTCTAGTTCCATTCGCCGCACGACATTTTCGCCGAAAATATGACAATTATTTACCTAAATAAGGTAAACTTATTTTACAGTAAAAAGACAGTAAGGTAAAATTTGGTTAGGTAGGCATATGGAAGTTATTCACTGAATAGAAACTTTTTATTTTGTAGATTTTGGACAACACTCACATTGCCAAACTACAATGGATGCTGATTGTGAAAGAAGAACTTTTAAACAATGTCACCGAAGAATTTTCCTGGCAGTTGGACAACAAGGTAATTAATGACACAGTTAGAAAACAAGGTAATTAATGACACAGTTAGAAGACAGGGTAATGAATGTCAGTGTTAGACAACAAGGTAATTAATGACACAGTTAGAAAACAGGGTAATGAATGACACAGTTAGACAACAAGGTAATGAATGACACAGTTAGAAAACAAGGAAATTAATGTCACAGTTAGACAACAAGGTAATGAATGACACAGTTAGACAACAAGGTAATGAATGACACAGTTAGACAACAAGGTAATGAATGACACAGTTAGAAAACAGGGTAATGAATGTCAGTGTTAGACAACAAGGCAATCAATGTCACAGTTAGACAACAAGGTAATGAATGACACAGTTAGACAACAAGGTAATGAATGACACAGTTAGACAACAAGGTAATGAATGACACAGTTAGACAACAAGGTAATCAATGACACAGTTAGAAAACAAGGTAAAGAATGACACAGTTAGACAACAAGGTAATCAATGTCACAGTTAGACAACAAGGTAATGAATGACACAGTTAGACAACAAGGTAATCAATGACACAGTTAGACAACAAGGTAATCAATGACACAGTTAGACAAAATGGTAATGAATGACATAGTTAGACAACAAGGTAATCAATGACACAATTAGACAACAAGGTAATAAATGACGCAGTTAGACAAAATGGTAATGAATGACACAGTTAGACAACAAGGTAATCAATGACACAATTAGACAACAAGGTAATGAATGACACAGTTAGACAACAAGGTAATCAATGACACAATTAGACAACAAAGTAATCAATGACACAGTTAGACAACAAGGTAATCAATGACACAATTAGACAACAAGGTAATCAATGACACAGTTAGACAACCAGGTAATCAATGACACAGTTAGACAAAATGGTAATGAATGACACAGTTAGACAACCAGGTAATGAATGACACAGTTAGACAACCAGGTAATAAATGACACAATTAGACAACAAGGTAATCAATGACACAGACAACAAGGTAATGAATGACACAGTTAGACAAAATGGTAATGAATGACACAGTTAGACAACAAGGTAATCAATGACACAATTAGACAACAAGGTAATCAATGAGACAGTTAGACAACAAGATAATGAATGGCGCAGTTAGGTGTCATTTAGGTCCTTCTTTGGGCATTTGAATATTCGGTACAAAATTTTATCTTTTACTCAGATAAAGAACCTGACACACTCAGGAGTTTCACCTTTTCCCTATATGGTTTGTCCTAAAATCTTGAAATTTAAGTGCATCAACTATAATTTTGATGAATTTATGTGATTCAAGAGATTGAAAGTGTTCCCATCATTGACTGATAGAAAGTACTATAGTGATCGTGTAGACCTCTTCCTTACGGAGTCAGAGCAACCACTGATGGAAATATTGACAGTACATTATTGATCGTGTGAACTCGATATTGTCTATATCCAATATTGTCAATAAAAATAATGTCAATACATATTGATCGTGATACGGTACTAGGAAAATTCGGTCTTGGAAAATTCGGTCTCGGAAATTTCGGTCTCGGAATATTTGGTCTCAGGTAAAAATAAAACTTATGAATTAGATGTATGTATATAGGGGGCGTTTCTACCTCAGAACCCACTTTGCCAGGTCTTGAAAAAATCATGAAGTGTGCAGTACAACAAATAGCGCATACAACAAAGTACATAACGGTCAATTATGTTGAGAGGTCATTTATAATTCCGAGACCGAAATTTCAAAACCGAACATTCCGAGACCGAAATTTCTGGCCACCAAGTGGCCGGAAATTGTTTTTCCGGCCACTTTTTTATTTTCAAATATTGTTTTTTTCTCTAAGGTTGTATTCCATATTTATAGTTTTAGTATAGAATAAAGATTGATTGAATGATTAATAATTTAATTTAATAATGTATTACATCATCAGATAAAAATGATGGAAATTTGAAAATAAATCAAAATCGTTCAATCAAAACATATTTTACCAATTTTATTTCTTTTACCTGATGTTGAAAACTGAGTTTTTGAAAGCTTGGCAAAAATTGAATAATTTTCTTTAGTTAAATGTCACCAATTCATTAATAATAATTCCAATAGGTGCTTGTACTGACGAATCAGATGAGAGTTCTAGACATCTATCGAGCCGCTCCCTACACCAAAAGCGTAACAAATGAAGTCACAAAACTCTCCATCCCCATCAAAATGTCTGAATTGAAGGTTCTTGGTGGGGAAGTATGGAAATATCGTACCAATTTGTCAGGATTGGAACTAACTTGCTTAAGTAAATCTGTGAGTTTCGAAAACTGATGAAGTAGGTATTATCATTGAATGTTGAAATTCTTTTTTCTATTTCAATTTCTATAACCTCGCAGTGGGAGCCTTTTACGGTGGTCAAAGAAAAACCAAATAGCGATTTTTTGGAGGTCGATGGCTTTATTGGAGATCTTTGGGCTCTTCTTATTGATTCTCTGCACTTTAGGTAAATTATTTGTTCATAAATTTATATCATACTCTTTTCTGAAAGAATTTGTTGCCTCATTTAAAATAATATTCATAACTTTGAATAGTATTAAATAATTATTTATGGTAGGTAAGTTCCGAATTATCTGACGGTTTCACATTTTCGGTCATATGAGAATTAATATATATAAAATATTATTCACTTTTTTATTTTAATTGGTATCCATGATATCTGCAGGTATCAGTAATAGTAATTACCATGGAACTTACCGATAACTTGGAACTTACCCTGTTCTTTAATAACAGATTCTGTGTAAATGTTATTCACCGTAAATTTTCAATAGTGGATTTTTTTTGGAATAATATTAATATTTTCTTGTAGAGACGAATTCATTTTCAAAAGAAAAATAATATGGTGGGTCATAGAATATTAAGTATTCCCTCTCTTAATATTCAAAAGCCCCGCAGCAAATTCTTTCTCTGGTTTGGTATCCGTTTTCGGCAAATTTGGGATTCGGCAAAAACGTATTAGGTGAATCCGTTTCGGCAAATTAGTTTTCGACAAATTTGATTTTGGCCAATTCTTTTTCGGAAATTCAGTCTTTGGTAGATTTGAAAGTCTTCAAATCTGCCACGTCTTCTTCTAACTGTAACATATACCAACTTATTCCATCGTAGTGCAAAGTGTCGTAGCCCCAAAGAAGGTGTTTGGGGCACGTTTGACCTGACCACTGGTCTGTTTAATGGTCTCCTGGGAGAGGTAGCGAGGGGAGAAGTGGACATTGGAGTCTGCAACTACGTGCTTCTCAATGAAAGAACCAAGTTCATTGACTTCAGTTTTCCAGTCGCAAGATTTGAGTGAGTAGTTCGAAACTTTGAAGCTGTTATGGTTGTATTATTCGATAATTCGTTTGAGAAATTATGCTTTTAAAAATTAAACCCGTTTATCGTCTTAGTTCTAAGATTAGTTTGTCATGTAGACAATAATTTGAATTGTTCTTATAAGTATATTGTTTCAAACTAATAAATTAATTTCTTATAACTATAATTTTTGTAATGTACATTCATGTATAATAGTTAATTGTTTTCAACAGTCATGTTCTATTGGTAAAAAGGCCTAACAAAATCAGCGGTGACCAAAATTTCACCAAAGAATTCAGTACCGGTTCTTGGACGATGGTACTCTTTTTATTCTTCCTCACCGTCCTCCTCATGTTCACATTCTCAAGACTTTGCCTCAGGGAAACAAAATTAGGGATATCGGACTGTATCATAGCCACAATCAAGATATTTTGTAATATGGGTGAGAATTTTGAAAACTGAAGTGTTGTACCATATTGATCACTAATTTCCATAACGGTATATCTCGAAAATGTTCATTTTTTTCTGAGCCGGTTGTTAATTTTTTAAATCAGTTTGAATTCATCATAAAATTAAGCATTGAGTTTAAATTACTGGCTCAGATAAAAGGGTAGTAAACAGTAACATGGTGCTAAAGATTCGTTATTGAAATTAATGAATGTGATGAAATCCATCACTGTTGAAAATTGAGAGCAGTGGATTTGAATGTTCTTCGAGTGTCCTGCCCCTATTTTCAATTTTAGCACTTTTCTAATTTTCCAGGTTACATTGAAGAACTTTCAAGCAAGACATCATTCAGGCTGTACATTCTAGTGTCCATGATGACTACATTACTCTTGCACGTTTATTATAACGCCTTCCTGATCGCCAGTCTAACTTCTACGCCTCTTATTCTACCATTTCAAGGATTACAAGGATTGTATGATGCCAGAGAAGAATGGACTATTGGTTTCGATGATATTTCTTACCTGGCTACTCTATTTGAGGTAAACATTTTATACCCTAATTAAGCAGGAAGCAGAATTTCATACTTGCCCTAAATAAATTCTAATTAATATATGAACTTGAATTTTTGAACTGTATTTATAAGTTGAACCTACAAGACAACGCAGTCTGGCCGACTGTGTTGCCTTATTGTATGACCAATTTATTCAATAAAGATTATTATTATTTAATTTCAGTTGCTAATGTTTATCCTTTTTAGACTACTTCCTATTTTTTGATGGAGAAGATTAACAAGGAAATGGTCCAAAAGAATCGTCATCTTCTTGAGTCAACTCTTGATGGTATTGAAAGAGTAGCAAGTCAACCAAACCACGCATTTATTATCCACAGGGATTATTATTCGTACAGTCTTAAGGTGGGCAAATTCTTTTCTATTTCACATTAAGAACACAATACTATAACCTGATAGACACTAGGTGTAGAAAAATGAATGGTAAGTATGCCGAAGTCATGCTGATAAGTTGTGCTCTTTTTCGGTTAGGTATAATTAAATGCTATCCCTTTACAGAATTGCAAGTACCTAGCACTACCAGGAGTGGTAATTCCAGATTTTTCGTCACTAATCATGAGGAAAAACTTGCCCATAACTCCGATCTTGAATTATAAGTCAGTAATTATAACTATATGTTAATCAAAAAATAACAATAACGTCATAATTCAGATATTCGGTTTCATACAGTATATGTAAAACCATCTTGTTTTAAAATTATGAATCTATATCATTATTTAACAGCTTATTAATCTTAGGAAAAGTTCATTTAAACTTAATGAATGCCGTTAAAATTAATTTTACGAATGACAGAATTGAAAATCATTCTTTTAGATTCGTCATTAATAAAATTAATGAAAATAAATAATGTTGAGATATGCCGTTATTGAAATTAATGAAAATAAACATTTTTGAGATTTCCCGTTATTGAAATTAATGAAAATAAACATTTTTGAGATTTCCCGTTATTGAAATTAATATAAATAAACACTCTTGAAACATGTCATGATTGAGAATGTTTGCTAAAACCTAATTAACTTTTTCAGACTTCTTGAAATGAAAGAAAGGGGAATTTACGACAAACTCCTAAGGAAGTGGAAAATTCATGATAATCAGTTCTCAGATTTGTGTGAAAGTTCTGAGAATGAAGCACTAGGATTTGAGGTTCTATTACCAGTATTCACATTCCTAGCAATGGGAATGGGGATGGCAATTGGCATGGTGATTCTTGAATTAATCTGGAATAAAATATATAACTAGCAGTTACATTTATAGAAGAATATTCTAATATAATCGGTATGGAATTTGATTTAAATGGGCAGGAAACTCACGTCGATTTATCAGACAAGTTAGATATATTAATCAATGGTTTACTGCCCCTTTAAATAACTAATAATAAATATTAAAAACAATTACAATTATTAATTTTTAAGATATAAAATAGGTTTAAGTGTTACTAATTGATTACAATTGAATAAATTGATAATTTGAAATTAGAATATGTATATTTTAGTATATTCTAGATAGAATACACAATCCAAATTAGAATACTTAAACAGGCATCAAGTATATAAAACAGATCCAATTCTAATACCTAAAACAAGTATTTAGTGTAAGACACAGTCCAAATTCTAATACGCGAAACATTTATCTAGTGTTGGTCACAGTTCAAATTCTAATACGTGAAACATTTATCTAGTGTTGGACACAGTTCAAATTCTAATACGCGAAACATTTATCTAGTGTTGGACACAGTTCAAATTCTAATACTTGAAACATATATCTAGTGTTGGTCACAGTTCAAATTCTAATACGTGAAACATTTATCTAGTGTTGGACACAGTTCAAATTCTAATACGCGAAACATTTATCTAATGTTGGACACAGTTCAAATTCTAATACTTGAAACATATATCTAGTGTTGGTCACAGTTCAAATTCTAATACGTGAAACATTTATCTAGTGTTGGACACAGTTCAAATTCTAATACGCAAAACATTTATCTAGTGTTGGACACAGTTCAAATTCTAATACTTGAAACATATATCTAGTGTTGGTCACAGTTCAAATTCTAATACGTGAAACATTTATCTAGTGTTGGACACAGTTCAAATTCTAATACTTGAAACATACATCTAGTGTTGGTCACAGTTCAAATTCTAATACGTGAAACATTTATCTAGTGTTGGACACAGTTCAAATTCTAATACTTGAAACATATATCTAGTGTTGGACACAGTTCAAATTCTATTACGTGAAACATATATCTAGTGTTGGACACAGTTCAAATTCTAATACGTGAAACATTTATTTAGTGTTGGACACAGTTCAAATTCTAAAACGTGAAACATTTATCTAGCGTTGGACACAGTTCAAATTCTAATACGTGAAACATTTATTTAGTGTTGGACACAGTTCAAATTCTAATAAGTGAAACATTTATTTAGTGTTGGACACAGTTCAAATTCTAATACGTGAAACATTTATCTAGCGTTGGACACAGTTCAAATTCTAATACGTGAAACATTTATTTAGTGTTGGACACAGTTCAAATTCTAATAAGTGAAACATTTATTTAGTGTTGGACACAGTTCAAATTCTAATACGCGAAACATTTATCTAGTGTTGGACACAGTTCAAATTCTAATACGTGAAACATTTATTTAGTGTTGGACACAGTTCAAATTCTAATACGCGAAACATTTATCTAGTGTTGGACACAGTTCAAATTCTATTACGTGAAACATATATCTAGTGTTGGACACAGTTCAAATTCTAATACGTGAAACATTTATCTAGTGTTGGACACAGTTCAAATTCTATTACGTGAAACATTTATCTAGTGTTGGACACAGTTCAAATTCTAATACGTGAAACATTTATTTAGTGTTGGACACAGTTCAAATTCTATTACGTGAAACATTTATCTAGTGTTGGACACAGTTCAAATTCTAATACTTGAAACATATATCTAGTGTTGGACACAGTTCAAATTCTAATAGGTGGAACATATATCTAGTGTTGGACACAGTTCAAATTCTAATACGTGAAACATTTATTTAGTGTTGGACACAGTTCAAATTCTAATAAGTGAAACATTTATTTAGTGTTGGACACAGTTCAAATTCTAATACGCGAAACATTTATCTAGTGTTGGACACAGTTCAAATTCTATTACGTGAAACATATATCTAGTGTTGGACACAGTTCAAATTCTAATACGTGAAACATTTATCTAGTGTTGGACACAGTTCAAATTCTATTACGTGAAACATTTATCTAGTGTTGGACACAGTTCAAATTCTAATACGTGAAACATTTATTTAGTGTTGGACACAGTTCAAATTCTATTACGTGAAACATTTATCTAGTGTTGGACACAGTTCAAATTCTAATACTTGAAACATATATCTAGTGTTGGACACAGTTCAAATTCTAATAGGTGGAACATATATCTAGTGTTGGTCACAGTTCAAATTCTAATACGTGAAACATTTATCTAGTGTTGGACACAGTTCAAATTCTAATACGTGAAACATTTATCTAGTGTTGGACACAGTTCAAATTCTAATACGTGAAACATTTATCTAGTGTTGGTCACAGTTCTAATTCTAATACGTGAAACATTTATCTAGTGTTGGACACAGTTCAAATTCTAATACGTGAAACATTTATCTAGTGTTGGACACAGTTCAAATTCTAATACGTGAAACATTTATCTAGTGTTGGACACAATTCAAATTCTAATACGTGAAACATTTATCTAGTGTTGGACACAGTTCAAATTCTAATACGTGAAACATTTATCTATTGTTGGACACAGTTCAAATTCTAATACATGAAACATTTATTTAGTGTTGGACACATTTCAAATTCTAATACGTGAAACATTTATCTAGTGTTGAACACAGTTCAAATTCTAATACGTGAAACATTTATCTAGTGTTGGACACAGTTCAAATTCTAATACTTGAAACATATATCTAGTGTTGGACACAGTTCAAATTCTAATAGGTGGAACATATATCTAGTGTTGGTCACAGTTCAAATTCTAATACGTGAAACATTTATCTAGTGTTGGACACAGTTCAAATTCTAATACGTGAAACATTTATCTAGTGTTGGACACAGTTCAAATTCTAATACGTGAAACATTTATCTAGTGTTGGACACAGTTCAAATTCTAATACGTGAAACATTTATCTAGTGTTGGACACAATTCAAATTCTAATACGTGAAACATTTATCTAGTGTTGGACACAGTTCAAATTCTAATACGTGAAACATTTATCTAGTGTTGGTCACAGTTCTAATTCTAATACGTGAAACATTTATCTAGTGTTGGACACAGTTCAAATTCTAATACGTGAAACATTTATCTAGTGTTGGACACAGTTCAAATTCTAATACGTGAAACATTTATCTAGTGTTGGACACAATTCAAATTCTAATACGTGAAACATTTATCTAGTGTTGGACACAGTTCAAATTCTAATACGTGAAACATTTATCTATTGTTGGACACAGTTCAAATTCTAATACATGAAACATTTATTTAGTGTTGGACACATTTCAAATTCTAATACGTGAAACATTTATCTAGTGTTGGACACAGTTCAAATTCTAATACGTGAAACATTTATCTAGTGTTGGACACAGGTCAAATTCTAATATCTAAAACATGTATTTAGTGTAGGACACAGTCCATATTCTAATATTTAAAACATGTAATTAAACAGTCCAAATTCTGTTTGTGAATATTTTCAGTTCCAGCATAGAGGTAACCCAAGAAAAACATAGTTGTGATTAGAAAATTAATAGCTAAGAAAAATTTTAAATTTTAGGGTGTAAATGATGAAAATTCGTGAAAATTCATCGAGCGTAACGATGAAAATAATAAGGTCTATTCTATTACCAGTTATTTTAAAGTATTCGACATCTGTCCTAGTTCTCTCTTTTCAGGTTGGCAGTAGTTCAGATTTCATTATTTCTGATATTACGTAAGACGATTTGAGATATGAAATTTGGTCTTAGTTTTGTTTCCCTGAGAATGCGTTTTCCGTGGAATAGTGAAGTTTCTTTGTGCTCATTAACTTCTCCTATTGTTTATAAACAAACTCATGTGAATTGCCTTAACTTGGATTTCAATATTCGAGGTTTTCACCGATATGTACTCTCAACATAATTCGACCTCTTCACTCTATCTCACTTTTGCCTAGCTCAACTACTGGATTTTGAGGAACAAACCGATTTGGAAGTATCTTTTACAGTTATTAAATACAAATTATATTGAACCAGCACCTAATAAAAGGAAAGAGAGTTTGACGTTAGCTTTAGAGTTCATAAAAAAAAGTATTCAGGTTATATACAATAATCTTAATCAGCGATTATTATTAGGTCTTCTTTTACAACATAACAGTGTTCTCTATAAGAATTATTATTAATTTCACCCCTTACCATCATTTTAAACCTATATGTCGATGCCACGAATATAATTCATTACCGTAAGTTAAGAACTTTCAATATATCTAACAGTTTTTCCAATATGAAAATAACAACCGCACCAACAACTCCTATCACCAGAAGTATAAAAGCCGAGGAAATCTCCTGAAATCCTATGGCTTCAGTCTTTACGATGTTGCAATCGTCGGAGTTGAACTCCTCGTTGATTTTCCAGTCTCTTTGGAGCTTATCGATGATGCCATTTTCAACCATTTCAGCCATTCTAAAAAAACTTTAGTATAATAATAGAACAGTCATTCCGTCTATGTGTTAGAAGCTATAGAGGAAAAAAAACAGATAACATATAAGAAGCATCTTGTCAAGATAGAGAGAGCATCGTGAGAACTTAGCAGATAGAGTAAATAATCTATTTTAAAAAATCAGTCGAAGGTCCAAGCAGAAGTTTAATCGTTTACACGATATGACCAGAGACCACGGATTTTTTTCAAAATGTTAGATAGATTATTTATCCCATTTGCTCTTCAATTATAAATTTATAACGGTTTCAGAATTGGGAAAGGCGTGCCCCCAATGATTCATAGTTTTACATAACACCACGTTATACACTTAACATGTTAAATCAACTTTATACTAACTTACAAATAGTTCATATCAATCATACCTGTAGTTCATGATAGGTGCCATAGGTAGGTTTTTGCGTGTTGGTAGGTATGTAACGGTAGTAAAGAGACCATCAGCAACTATGAAGAACTTGCAATCCTGAAATTTAAAATTCACAATAAAATTCACAACTTTCTTCAATAATATTCTACTCGTATAAAACGATCCATTGATAAAGTACAAAAACTTAATTCTCAATTTGTCTATATGTGAAAAAATGATAATGAAACTAATACCAAAGATATTATACTACAGTAAGATACACTACCTACTCTCAGAAATTTCTGTTTTAAAAATCGACATCTGATTTGAAAGCGAGAATGTTATATAAAACAATTGAATGAAAATTATACACAACTAACATTTTGACAGTATTTAAGATGTATCTATTTTCATTAATGAACACTGAATTCTAGAAGTATATATTCATTCAAAATTCCAACCTTAAAGTTGTGGGAATAATAATCCTTGTTAATCAGGAACACGTGGTTGGAATTTTCAGCAACTCTTTTCATTCCATCTTCAGGGGGCTCAATGAACTGAGGGTTTCTGTTGATCATATCCCTCTGAATACTCATTAACAACTTGGAATCACTGGCCTGAAATGAAACATTGATGGATAAAATTTCAATAAAATCTCAGTGAAGATACAGAGGAACTCCTCTATATAACGATTGTAGAGTCCTGAGTAAGAGAACTACTACTAGTTCCGCTACTGGTATAAAATGGGCATTAACATAGGTTTAACCTAACATAGGTCCTAACATTGGTTCAACCTAACATAGGTTTAACCTAATCGACGGTAATCTATGTTAACACTGACTTTCCATTTAGTGTGATATTACCCAACACAGTAGAAATGGTGAATCTATACCTCGAATAGTGAACAAATTTTCTTTAGTCTGGCCATCAGTTTTATAAGACTACCTGACTAAAGAAAAAATATTATTCACTATCTGAGGTAATTTTTTTACTAAGGACTTTAGATTCACAATAGAGGAGTTCTACTATACCAACTAATATACACTCGATCATAATATTGTACTAATGCATCAGTAAAATATTAATTTCGAGTTCCTCTAAACATTTTGATCTCCCACCAAAACATAGTATTAGAAAAGGAACAATTTACCTTGAATAGATTAGTAATCGAAGAATAAGAATCTATACCGATATCCCACTCGTCCCTATTTCTGTACAGTCCTTCTAAGTCGTCAAAAGGAAGATTATTCGAAGATGACGATAGGATCGCAATCAAGAAGGCATTGTAGTAGACATGAAGAAGGAATGTAGAGACTAGTGTCACGAAAATGAATATTCTGAATGGTATACTTTGCAGATTGAATTCAGAATAACCTGAAACAGTGAATTTAAACTACAGTACCTATAACGTGGCAATTCGGAAATATAGCATCAACAGTTAAGAGATCCTGGAAATTAAAGAGTAGCTAATTATAGAAATTCAAATCTGAAATTTAGCATGAAGTGAAATAAAATAAAATATACGAAGAGTAACGTTACATTACTTGAACACACACAGTAATTGAAATGTGTGTGTGAACATAGATCACGATAGTTCATATCAGATTAATAAAAAGTCATATTGATTGATCGATGACATAGGTTATCAACTTATCACACACTTTCCGAGCATTGTTTGTGTACGAGTATTGCAACGTTCTTCTAGATCGGTTTTAACCAGTTGTGGGGAAATTGATCGAAAACAATCGCTCGATTCACAATTCCTCGGAAAAACTTTTGCTCAATCGAACAATTGGTCAAACGATCAATTTCGTCACAGTGTTCAGAACATCTATTTAATTGAGTAATTAGTAAAAATATATTTTTAACTATGAAGAAAAAATAATGCTGATGTTGCTTATACACCTAATACTATTATTCTATTTTGTTACTGACTATATACTTACATTATGGTTTTACTGACTTTGTTTAAAATAATAAGACTTAGGCACCGGAATCATAGCTAGTTTTCATATTCATTCTTGGGTAGGTTCCATATTTTTCGGTAGTTCGTATGTCAATCACTCCTGGGGACTCCAAGGAAAGGTATCTTGGGCAAGGTTATGGTTGTAATGTTTTAGCAACTCGTGCTATATTTTAACTTGTCCATCCAAGAGGGGCGGTTGTTCCCGAGATCACTTCATTTTTTTCTTAATTTTCCCGCATCGGCATAATCTCCTCAATTTGTTGACTCTACCTCTTCTTTTACATTAAACAATAGATTGGTTGAAATTTGGTTATTCGAGCAATTGATCGATCGAACAATTGTTTTTCGAGCAATTTTTTTTCGAGCAATGGTTCATTAGAGCAATTATTTTCGAACAAATGTTCCTTGAGCAATTTATCGATTACCATTCTTACCCATGTTGTACCAAATCCTAATAGAGGTGATGAAGCAATCTGAAATAGACCATCTGGGAACAGTGTGTACCCTCGTGAAGATGTAAAGTGTAAGCAGACTAAGGAAGAAGAAAATGACTACCGTGATCCAAGAGCCTCTACTGAATTCACTGGTGAACTTTTCAGGTCCACTTATCGCCCCTGGTCTTCTTGTGACCAGAATATGTCTGAACAAGGAGTGATTTAGCAGAATTAAAAAGGACATTGGAAATAAAAAATATATACTCTAACCTGATATGAACTTATATTACTTATCATAATAACTTTCTATATTTTTTTTATTTTATTCATTAAAACAATTTTCCCTAACCAGCGTAACAAGTATGCAGGTGATGCTGAAAATAGATTAAAATCGAATTAGCGAAAGCTTATATTTTTTTCAAAATTATTACTTCTGAAAAATAGCTTCACAAGCTAAACTCTTAATATTTACAGTACTATGTATAGAGAGACAGAGCTTTTAAATATAATAAGAAACCTATTAATAAAATTATTATTCTACAATATTTAAGTCATCAGAATATTGAAGCCCAAATAATCAATTTTAGTCCATAAAAACTTGGTTCAACTTTGGTAACATCTAGCCAATAAATGTGAGTAAAGGCTCCATCGTCAAATAGATACTTTTCTTTCGGAGAAATAGGGCTTGAGTAAGAAATAATTAAGTGTGAGTAAACGGTCTAAGTGGTAGATAGATCCTTCACTTACAACTATCATGATGTTGGATAGGATTTATACCATATATGCCTTCGGTTAATTTATAGTTACGATACTCACACAATGCGGTTAATGTAAGCGCTGAAATCAAGAAACTTTCTTCGTTCTTCCGAGTTTGCGTAATGTGAAACACCGACGTCGGACTCGTTTCTTGCAAGTTCTCCTAAAAGTCCATCAAATCTTCCTGTTGTCTTGTTCAGTTTACCCCATCTACCATCCTTTGGTCTGAAACACTTAGCACTGGGCAATAGTTTTTAGTTATTAGGGTAACCTACTCTATAACGACCCATTTCGCATTATCGTACATTTGTTAACTATAAATATAGTGACAGTTTGGTTGTGGGTCTTTACTTTTTACGTTTCAACACTAATCTCCGAAACAGTTTATCATGAATTCATCCGATAGAATTTGGTGTCAGGGAATATGTAACAGTACTTATTTAACTGTAAGGATAAACATAACTTACACTATCTATCTATACATAAATATAGGATTAATGTAAACTTGAAACTACATTTACCTGAATTGTAGAGACTCTTTCAGTAGAGACCAAATACTGCCGATGAATCCTGAAATTTCTAATGAACCGTCACCTTCATTCTCTTTAACAATCATGAATGGCTCCCACTAAGTAAAATAAAGTTGATTTATTCAAAATCACCAAATGTAGTAGTATTTTTTATTTAAGTATTACTTTTATAATGAAACATGGGCCAACTTCAATTGTTAACTTTTCAAGGTTGGTACGTAGTTAATAAGAAACCTAGCATTTGAAACTCACATCATCACTGATACACCGAATGTTGAGTCCAGAGAGATTCAGTCTGTATTTCCATGGTTCATCTCTTAGAGCCAGATATTGCGAAGGTTCATATGATAGATTAAGGCTGGTGATTTCAATCTTCTTGCTCTCTAGATAAGGAGCTGCTCTATAAATGTCCCACACTTTCACTACTCTTCCAAAAGTTAGAACTGTGATCTAAATGGTAGGGGCTTGTTTATTATATAGAAGAATCTAGATTCAACTTTCTCTTCAAATGAGAAACACAACTTAACCCTAATGAGTTTGACGTGTGTTTTCTAAGCACATCCTTTCTTAAATAACTTTATATCTTTCATGTCATTCATTTAAATTTATCTGCCTTTTTTACTTTGTTCCTACATAAATAGCAAATATATTTTTGTTTTTAAAATTTAAAAAATATTTACGTATAGGCGTAAATTTGGAAATTAATTGTAATGGGGTGACGTGTGGCAACATAGAAATATAGCTTGGTACCCGCTCAGCACATTACAGTCCACACACACGCGTGAGCTGTGATTGGGTCACATTCCAACCAATCATATATCTGCTCTCTCGATTGCCAATTTCTTATATACTTATGTATATATTTCTCCTTATATGTTCAATATTTTTACTTGAAATTTGGTTCGTACACATTAGTTTAGTATAAATACTAACAACTTGTAAAAATTACAGTAACGTATATTTATAAATAAGACATATGTTTTTTAAACACATAGTCAAGCCTTCCAATACCTTCTGAACGTCAAATTCATTACGGTTAAAAGTGAAATCATTTACAGCTGTTAGAAGAGATTTTTGACAGTTACTCGTATTTTTATTTTTATTTAATAAATTATATATTCATCGTTTGGGACAAAGAAAGGAAGTAGAACTCCAAATATGTCTGAGAAAATGTCCCTCTATCAACCTCAATTCTTTAATCTACTTACTTAATTCAGTAAAAATTCAGTACCTTATTGTCCAAAGGCCATGAATAAAGTTCCTTGATATCGTTTAGGAAATAATCATCGGCGATGAGTAGCCATTCTAATTTCACTAGCTCAGTCGAACCAAAAACCTGATTTTGTAAGAAAAAAGATATATGTACAGCTAATATTAGCGTGAGTGGAAAGAGTAGCTATGGACAAAAAAGCCTACTGAAAAAATTCCATTCGAACAAAATGCCCACGAACAATTCAATGGTAGTGATAAGATATTTTTTTCTGTTAGGCATTTTGTCAGTTAGGCATTTTGTCCGTTAGGCTTTTTGTCCGTTAGGTATTTTGTCCGTTAGGCATTTTATCCGTTCGGCATTTTGTCAGTAGTCATTTTGTCCGTAGGCATTTTGTCCGCAGCCATTTTGTCCGTGGGTATTTTGTCCTAGTACCATTATTATGATACTGATTTTCTCATTGTATCAATGATTCAGTAGTTACCTTCTGGAATAAGTTCAACTGCCATAGATTTCTCACAAAACCTATAAGAAGAATTGATGCGAGAGATTTTCTGAAATTGAATTTAAATATTAGAATTAGAACTATGTTAGCTAATGGATACAATCTCGTTATTACACCACTTCCCAGGTAACAAAAAATTATCCCCGGGATATTCCGGGGAAATTCCCTGGGAATATTCCCTGATACCCCCAGCGTTATCGAGGGGATACCCTATTTTGATGTTTTTGCGATAGGGGGATATCCCCAAATGATATCGAGAGAATAATGATGAAATTTAGATATATTATCCCTGGAATATTCCCTCGATTAGGAGGGAAGGGCAAGGAATACCGATATTATTATTCCCTCGATAACAAAGGGATAAAATTGGGACAGTGAGGGGATATTCCTTCAATATCAAGGGGATCAAATAGGAATATTCCCTGGATATTTAGAATAGAGGAAGGATATAAAAATAAGAATACCAAAATTCTTATTTTCCTAGCATATACTGCATTTGTACGCGTACGTTTGACTTTACATGAATTAGTTGAATGAAACAAATTGTTATATACAAATTAAATGGAAAGAAATGAAGTGATCTATCCGGGTCTCGAACCAGCACCTTGTTGACTTCTGCTTGCGACGCTAACCACTCGACCATCCTGGACACAGTAGAAGTAGGATTTTTAATAAACTTAATTCAATATGATAACTCAAGTTTATCTTTAGGTTATCATCGACAAATATAGTTTCATATTTCATAGATTATTTATTTTTTTTCTTCTACAATCGTTTCTTTTATTATTTTAATGGAATCAACTATTTTTCACTAATTCCTGGAATATTCCCTCGATAATCTTAGGGAATCAACTAATTTTCACTAATTCCTGGAAAATTCCTTCGATATCGGAAAGATATCAACTAGTTCTCATTAATTCCTGGAATATTCCCTTGATATCATTAAAGGATCAATTAATTTTCATTTAATCCTGGAATATTTCCTCAATATCGTTAGTGGGTGAAGTAATTTTCACTAATCCTTGGAATATTCCCTCAATATCGTTTGGGATCACCTAATTATCACTAATTCCTGGAATATTCCCTCGATATCGTTAGGGGTTCAACAAATTTCACTAATTCCTTGAATATTCTCTCGATATCGTAAGGGGATCAACTAATTTTCAGTAATTCCTTGAATATTCCCTAGATATCGATAGGGATCAACCAATTTTCACTAATTCCTGGAAAATTCCCTCGATATCGTTAGGGGATCAACTAATTTTCACTAATTCATGGAATATTCCCTCGATATCTTTCGATGATCAACTAATTTTCACTAATCCATGGAATATTCCCTCGATATCATTAGGGGATCAACTCATTTTCACTAATCCCTAGGATATTCCCTCGATATCATTTTACGATAGCGGATACTGAGGGAATATATAGATATCGAGGGAATATTCCGGGAATATCTCAATGTTACCTGGGTTACTCTTTTATTGATAAATTTAGAATTAGGACATTAATAGATGAGTTACGGAGTACATCCCTAACATAAATACGTATCTAGTGATTTCTCCTTCAATTCCTAACTAATTGAACTAAAAAAACGAAATATGGTTAAGTACCTATGAACTGTATAAATAATCACACGTACCTATTAATTATCTCCTCAATTCTTGAAGAATTGAAGTCACTATTTAAAACTTCGATATTAAGAATTTGAGTGAAAAAAGCTTGTCTTCTTACGAAGAGAAGTGAGAATAGTCTTTCCTCTGAATGTTGATGCGTGGAAGTTGATTCTGCAAACAGTTCAGTTGTAAAAAAGAATAAACAAGAATAAACACAATTGTATCAAAAAGCGATAAAATATGATTCATATAGAGTAATACGAATTCATTCGCGTCATCTACATAACTAGAGTTAAAAAATGTTTCACTAAAAAATGAGAACATTTTAAGGGAAAGTAATTACTGATGTCATAAAGTGGATATCTCAAAACTCAAAAAATATTTTAAGAGATTAAAAAAATTTGTGAATTAAGAAATTCTTACCAAAAGAGGAGAAGATGACCACACCTGAATGAGATTTAATAGAAGTGATTGCAGAAGCGACATTCACCAGATTTATCAACAACATCTTTTTAGGATAACCCAGCCGATTATCTCTATCAAAGTATTGATTTGTTATTTGTTTTTTCTGGATAATTTGATATTAGGAAATGTTTCAAATAATGTTACGTCAGTATTCAGGCCTCATAAGTTAAAGACTTGCACGAAGAAGACTCGTAGTAAAAGTAGGTCTTATGATTTTTAGGACAATAGATCATATTTATCAATAATGATTCAATTAATTATAATATATATTCTTACAATGTTTCTCCACCATTATTGGATTAATAGTTTTTTACATTGGGCAATAGTTCGGTAATATTTAATTGAAAGTTAAGGATAAATTCCACATTAAGAATTATTGTTAACTTACCCGGCAGGAGAGTTCAAGAAAATCCCGTTTATGATGTTTTAATGCTTACATACATCGATACATGGTTACTATTAGGTATAATATTTAGATTTTGTTGTTATGAATAGAGTACTAATGTATTTATTAATCCTTCATCAATCATCATATTGGTGATAATATTTAGTCACTTAAACTTAGTATGAAAACCATTTTGGTTACCATCATTCTTATTGATCTTCTGAAACATTCTTTTTCAATGCCATATCGTTCTTCGTTCGATGTATCGGATTTTTTCTAAAATTCAAAATTCAAAAGTATTCGAGTATTCATTTAATTAAGATTTTATTACAGTTCTATAGCTTTGAAACTAGGTTGAAGTCACAACCTCCAAGCTCTTAGATTTCTTTTCAATGACCAATATGATGATAATATTCGAAAAAAAATTATTTTGAAAAGTACCTAATTTTTCAAGCCCTTATAATTACATATTTTTAATTCTACTTCATATTAGATTAGCAGCACTGTAAATTATCGGAATGTGGTGCTACTCCAGATCCTCTTCTGATACTGAGGGTACCTATCAACGACACTGTAACCTATCATCTAAAATTCATTGACGCTCTAATAAAAGAAGTAAACCAGTTTCAACAAAGAAATGATTGAGTGATTGCATCAATTATATAATATTCAATCACAATTAACTCATAACCAGTGTGTGTAGCTATGAGGATAATGTTCTTTGTGTCTGTAATAGAAATTAAACGGATATATTATGCTTGAGAATATAATAGTGCTACATTTGAATGGTGACCAAGAAAATTTATATCAAATGAGCTTATATCAAAATTATCTCTGATCAGTTGTCCGTGAACATTATCCATTAACATAATCTTTTAACATTATTCATGAGCAACATCCATTAACATATTGTTAGTGATATCATTTTTAGATTTTAATATTTAGGTGCCATCAATAATGATTGCATGATTGATTATTAAAGATATATGAGTCGTAGTATCCCACATTTTAAACTTTTACTTCCTTAATATTGGTTCGAGTTGAATTCACTTTGTTTTGAAACAACCGCGGACAATCCACCTGTTTGAAATCTTTTCATTCAGCCTCTGTCTGATAGTTATTAACCAATGATATAATTTATTACCATTTGTGGCACTTTTGAATTAGCTCAATAGTCAATCAGCCACATTTGAAAAAGAAATCATATAATAATCGAAATATTTCTAATTGCCTTGAGTCTAATAAATCTTTCTCATGGAGTTATAAAATATTAAATGATGCTTTTATGATAGTCACATAAAGATTTAGATTTCTTGTTGGTAGTTGAGGCCTTTGTGACACTATAGAAGAGGTTTTAGTTCATTGTGAGTTCCGGTGAGAACTCATTATATATATTTATATAAGGAAATATAAAACATAGTGTTCAGTTGTTAGCAGTCTAGAGGAGAATAACTTAGAGTCAGTACTTAAGACAGGTCCCGTCTGGTCTAGTTCGCTTTCATTTATACCATCTACTGAAACCGTGTAAATGAGACTCAACCGTATTTTTAATAAGTCAACATGTGATGTTATTCAAGATATACAAATACACACCCCTCTTTAAATCTTCGTCATTAAATTAACCGATGCAATATAAATTCAGTTTGTATCATTTGACCCATAAACGAAAGAAGAATTCTGAACCTCAGATTGAAAAAAAAAATGATCGGAAAAGATGTGAGCCCCATGGAGAAGTACCACCGTTGCAGAGAAGTTTCCACGTTACAAATCGTCCCCAATTTCCTTCTCCGGAGGTGTCTTCAAATTATAGAGCAGTCGTATACTAAAAAATCCAAACTGATTGAGATTCTACACAAAATTCTCAATTTATAGTGGAAAAACTACAGCACCTAAATAAAAATTAGGGACCGCAGTCATTCAAGAATTTTGTTTCCTCTGTCTCTTGATATCGCCTTGGCCTGTTCATCCCATATTACCTAATCAAGGTTTAAGAATCAAAACTTCAGCTATTTTTCAAATTGCATTCAAAAATGTTAAGAAGATACTTCAAAAACTGGGGAGTATAGTCTTTAAAATCGTGAGTACGTAGTATCAGAAAATTTCAGATACATTTATTTCTCTCATTCATTAGAATTACCATAAAAATAGTTAGGTAATATTTTGTAATATTTTTGTTCACAGTGGATCATATTCCTATAAATGTTTTTTATAGAAATTAATTTTTAATTTAAATATTGGTAAAATATAATTGTAGTACACCAAGCTAATCACGATTTAAATAATATTATTAATAGTAGATAACGAATACAAGGTGAAAAAGTTTTTTTTAATAAATTAAATTTCTGTAATGAAATTATTATGAACTAATAAGAGAGAGATGAGTATTTTTTGCAAAGGTCTAGTAATGATTATGGTAGATGTAAATGTATTAAAATGAAAAGAGATTCATTTATTTATTAACGTATTGTTTGCATGAAAATCAGATTAGTTGCCTTATACATAGAAAGCTACTTATTAACCTAATAATATAAATAGAAGATAGGTGAATGTTGAAATATGGAACTGTTGATTAAAGTTTAATAAGAATTGAGGGTGCTAGTTCGGTATGCGATCTAAGGGGTTGATGTGATCTGATAATGCATTAGTTTTATTTTAATATGATAATTCTTTTGTTTAATTATCTGTGATACAAAAAAACAATGTAGACGAGAAATATCTTGTCTGATATCGTCACAATGCATTCAAAGTAAAATAAATCAAATTATTAGAGCTATATATTCATATAATAATTTCCTATTTTACGTTCTATTAATATAAGTTTAGTAGATGTAGTTTATATGAGGATATATTTTTTAAAGTATTTCCATACTAAGGCTTAAGGAATTAATTAAGGAATACACTCTGCCATAGTTGTTTCAACATACTTTAAAATTCTCAAAAAAGTAACTTTTAACTCTCATAGCAAGTTGATTCAATCTATAAAATGAATTGAATTAACTAATGTTTGATGACACACCACGTCATAGTTGTTTTAACACACATGAAAACATGAATAAAGTCCAACCAACTCACGTTGGTTGGTGACCAAGCATAAATTGGTGACCCATTAGATATGAGTAAACTTTTTTCTCTATGTAGTTTTAAAAACTGCAGTGACTTCAAATATCTTTTCAAAGATTGTTTCAGTCTTGCTTATACCAAGAATATTGAATTAGAAAATATTAATTTGAAAAATTTCATTCCTCAGACGAATAAATTAAACTGATATAAATTGCAAAATTTAAAATTTGTTTAATTGAATAAGTATATTGAAAATATGTTCTCCCCTCAAAATCTATAATCTTTGCATTACGATATTATTGTTTTCTTATTTTCTCGGTATTTTTTTTTTGTCAGATATAAATTTTAATGTTTGAATTACATATGTAGGAAATTTTAATAATGATTTTCATGATACTTTCTCTTTTCATTCAATTTGAGGAGATTTTTTAACATTTTATTATATACATTCATTTTTAAAATGAATGTGATTCGAACTCTCTTCATCGTTTTACTTAATTAAATATTAATGAATATTTCAAATGTATAAAATAACAATCCCACATGATCGGTAAATCTGAAAAATAATTAATTAACGTAAAGAGAGAATTGATCAGAGAGTAATAATTAAACAATATTCAGGCAATTTACTATTATTATTTTTATTATTAATTACTATTTATTAATTACTATTATTTATTATTTTTATTAATTACTATTTAATTTTCATTATCAGTGACAGGCAAGATAAAAAAAGCAGATTGAGCAGTGTGCTAGACAAAGAATCTATGAAATTTTTATTAGGTCTATATATTATTCATCTTTCTAGGCAATTCAAATATATATTTTTTTCATGTCATTCCATTTTAAATGATTTTGCTGTATTTTCTTTTAGGATTTCTGTTTGATAGTCATTGATTTTATTTCTGTGTGTTTCTTATAGAATTGTATTGAAGTCATAGTCAGGGATTATTATAATTATTCGAACTTAATGAGAATTTTAATAAATAAAGGTAATTGATTATTGCTTGCAAGAATGAAGAATATAATTTATCGAAAGTAATAATCCTATATAATACTATTAAAGATATAATTCTGTATTGAAATTAAAATGCACACTATTGTATCTACGAATCGAAAATACGATTGGCAGACATCATTGGCTAAATTAATAAAAATGACCTATACGATAATTGAATTGAATGTAAATTTTAGTTTATAAGATTATTTATATGTATAATTTATGTCATATTAAATCTTTCATATATATGAAACTATATGGAAATAATATTAATTAATCAATTTTAGCAATCGAATTCACAAGTTAGACTCTACAATGGTAATCATGTCTGAATAATAATGAAAACTGCAATACAGGTACGTTTTGCATGCAGCGATTATAGTGATAATCACTCAGTGATGATCACCCAGCAATAAAAATCCGCGGAAATCTATTAAATTGCCCTTTTCATATGGGACTGATAGTTAATTATCACCTATTTTCTAGGTAGGTGAGGCTTGTTAATAAACTTATCCCATAGAGCAAAATAAGTCTCCGGGTTCGTTAACAATTATTTGTATTATTTTAACTTGAAGAGACTTGGAGGTAATTGATTGAATTCTATTAAACTGACAAATGACTAAACGGTAAAAGTTTTTAGGAAGTAAATTAAACACAAGGAAGTTTTACATGAGTGTACTTATATTAAAGTTCGAATAGTACAGAGTTCTAAGACTTACGCACAAGTCTTTAAATAAACACAACACAAGTTTTAAATAAACTAGCGGTTGAGTAAACTTAAGGGTTTAAATAAACAAGGGTTTTGAGAAGCCAACTCACGAAACCCGTCGATGGACAAGTCCGACCGGACTTGGTCCGACCAACCAGTCTTCAAGAGACCATCGCGAACTATGAACACTTCAGTTAGGTGCCAACGGTATTTAAAGGGTGAACTGGAGGGTCCAACCTTCCAGTGAGTGAATAAACTTCTGATAAGGTACTGATAGTACTTTTCAAAGATGTTTTTCTACTCACTGCAGATAGAAATAACACACAATGCATTATTCAAATTTAACACACTAGTGGTAATGGCTTTCTATACGATTAACATATAGATCGAACAGATTTACTAACAGTTCATTTTAGTCAAACCTGATTTGCTAATAAACATCCAAATTTAAGCATACTATTTCAGAGTCCTGTTTAACCTAATACATAATCAGAAATGTTACAAGTTCCTAACTATTAATTAAGTATTTCAATTAGAATAATTGAAATACTTACTTAATTCCTTTTAAATTAATTAGGTATTAATTTCAATTCTATCTATAGAAAAAGAACTCAATATTTCTAAGTTGTATAACTGATTTACAAAGTTCATGAAGTTATATAACTTAGTACAAATTATAAAGTTATATTCTGAGTTACAAGTTATAGCTCTGGGTTACAAGTTATAAAGTTATGTTCTGAAGTTACAAGTTATATTAGTGGCTTACATCAAACAATTATATTCGAGCTCCTAGTGAGAATAACAGACCATAAATTTAAATAGCATTTCCTTCTAATGAGTGAAAGATTAAAAAGATTATGTCTGATTAAATAATTATCAAATTATAGAAATTGAAAGATTAAGTAAAGATACAAGTTCAGCGTATTAACAATAGATTATTGTTAATAAAATCACTTGTTACAAAAGAACACATATGAATAGCATTGAACTAATGCACAACGATAGTCGCTGAGCGATGATAGCTGAGCGATTATTGCAACAATTGTTGCATGCAAAACGTACCTTCAAAGAAACACTGGCGATGAAAGATGCATGAATATAAAGCCGAAGTTATATATTTAAGAAAAAAAAAGTAAGACTATCGAAGTTGCAGTGGAATGAACCATGACGAGAATTATAAACCGAAGTAATTTTCTTAATAAAAGGGTCAATGAGATTAACGGGAGTAAGAAATAAATAAATATACCTATTAGAGAATTGCATTTACTAAATAAAAAACCATCTTAACATGAAAAATGTTGACAATTTATATTTTTATCGAATGAAGGAATAAAATGATACAACAAATTTTAATTTGATCATTATTCAATTATATATCAATTTATGTGTTCATAAAATGAATATTTTATTCTACAAAATATATAATTCTTCTTATGTATTCTCTTATCAATAATGTTTCTTTTTTAATTATTTGAACTAGAGAAACCTTATTATTTTCAATAGCATTATCATTAGTATGATTATTGTAACTAAATAAGTTATAAGTAAGTGTCATAGATTTAGAAGACAGATGACTGATCTTAATAAAATTGCGAGGGGAAGAGAACCCTATTTAAATTAATTATGAATAGAAAATATTTTTTTGGAAATACTAAGGGAATTGGTTCACTGTTTTTTGCAATTTACACCGATTTTTTTTTTACTTTAGTTTTCTAAAGAACAGTCTAAAGAAAACGTACGGAAAATTTCAGTTCGGTGTGGCAACTGGAGGTGGGTCAGGGGTGCGAATAATGGAGGGGGGGGGTTGTTAGTTTGTGTGTTTTTGTGTAATAGCCTTCCATTTATGGTAGATGGTTTCGTCATAGCCATGGAGGACCTTTGGTTCCCCCAAAGCGACTTGATGTTGTATGATAGCCTTCCATTCTTGGTAGATGGCTTCGTCGTAACCGGGGGGACCTTTGGTCCCCCCAAAGCGACCTGATGAGTTTTTTTGTTTACGCCATAATCTCGTAACTTTTTTACTCAAATATTACTCGGGCAAAATCTATGGACTCAAAAGGGGTTGGTCCTACAGGAAATTTTATGGGAGCTAATCTCTTCAGACCGAAATTCTTAAGGTCATCCAGTAGCCCTTCTTTGAATTTCGATCTCTACCATTTTTTTATTTTAGCAAAAAATTTAGATAGAAATTCAAAAAAGGGCTACTGGACGACCTTAGGATACTAGTAGAGAACAGATTAGCTTCTAAATATTTTTCTGTAGGACCAATCCCCATAGATTCCATAGATTTTTCGTGGGTTTTTCGGCCCCCACAGGGGAGAGGTGCGCCAAAATGAAAAATTTACACGACCAACTTCAAATTTTTGGAGTATTCTACACCTAATATCAAAATCTCAGGTCAATCGGACGAGTATTATTGGTTGCCAGCAAAAAATTGAAAAGATCCTCTTAAGATCACTCATATATTACTTTGGTTAAGTTTAACAAATACTTTTTAACAAATACTTTTGAATTCTTTAAATAATATGCACTTTTATTTATTAATTTATTTATTAAAACATATAGCACCATTACTATATAGTAAGGGTGTAAAACCTATTGCTTCGGGGACAACCTATATTATAAAACAATAAGAAAGGAGAATCTATAAATAACTATTTGAATGTAGCAATGTAAGCATTGGCAATCATACTAGTACAGGTTACATACATCAAAAATGTAGTTAACAGAAAGAAAAAGAAAGTAGTTGAACAAGAATTACATCTTTGGATAAACAGCATAAAATATTAATCATTATGAATAAGGAAGATTTTGAATTTGAACATAAATGAAGCAAGTGACAAAGAAATTTTGATTTGTGGGCATATATTATACCAAAATAGAAAAGCACTGTTTTATTATGCTTTTTAAAGAATATTGGGTATGCATATTAAGTTTCATGTGATTGCTGACCACTACACTACGTATACAATTAACTACCTTTAGTAAAGAACCTTCAACAGAACGAAAAATTTTTCAATAGTAGAACAAAAACCGCTACAACAACTCCTATCACCAGAAGTAGAAAAGCCGATGAAATCTCCTGAAATCCTGTGGCTTCTGTCTCTACGATATTGCACTCGTCAGATTTTAACTCCTCGTTGATTTTCCAGTCTCTTTGGAGTTTGTCGATGATGCCATTCTCTACCATTTCAGCCATTCTGAAAAAAAACTTTACTATAATAAGAGAACAGTCATTCCGTCTGTCTGTTCGAAATCCCAATTCACCTGAGGGACTCTGTGGATCGAGATTTCCTTTTCGTTATTTTAATAAGTAGATGGAATTTTTGATCATTATGTTTTTCAGTCAATTTAATTATACAGATACAATTTAGAAAATCAAGTAAAGCAAATAAAATATATAATAGTTTTGAATAAAAAGTTTTAGTATGTACTTAGATCGTTTCCACGATATGACCAAGGAAAATTTTCAAGTTGTATATTTTACACTATTTGCCCTTCAATAGTAACTGTTTCAAATTTTGAAATGGTGTGCCCCAATTGATACATATTTCTACATATACATTTATAACACCACGTACACTTTACAATCAACATGCTAAATCAAATTGACACTAACTTACAAGTATGCCATAGGTAGGTATGTAACGGTAGGGAAGAGACCATCAGCATCTATGAAAAATTGCAATCCTGAAATTTAAAATTTGATCAACATTTCAGTTGAAGCCTAAACTTTTCTCAACAATTGTATTAGTAAAATCCAATCAACAAATGAAGTATAAAAACTGTTATCCCTAATTGGTTTTTCTAATAATAGTTAGAAAGTAAAAAATGATAATGAAACTATTACTATCATTCAAACTTAGAGTGCCCCGTATATTCCATCAAAGGGTATATTTCACCGGTGTCCGGAAAACTGCCAGGCGGAAAACTTCCAGGCGGAAAACTATCGAAGCGGAAAACTGCCAAGAGTAAAACTGCCAGGCGGAAAACTGCCAGTCACTTACTGAATTTTAATGACTTTAGTCAGTAATAACATTTTAATTTATAAAAAAAGTACGTTCGCTCTTAGTTAAAAGGAGCAGTGTAGACAAATTGATTAGAAAAATATTTAAAATACAATATTATATAAATATTACAGTAAAAAATCAAATACAATATATAAATAAAATAAAAACCTTTCTTAGAAAATACTGAGAGAAGAAACAAAGAAACAATTGTATATGGGACAGAGTACAATTCCTTTGTTTACACAACGCATCTCTTCATTATCAGTTCATAATGGGTTTAGTGTCTAATTATTTCTTTTTTGTTTATAATTTAAGAATTAAACAAGCCTCATTTTAAAACCACTTCGATCGATGTTTGTAAAATATTTAGAATTTTCAACAAGGTACATGTATGTCATAATTAAAGGAAAAATGCTGACCAAGTTCTAAAAACTATGCTTTGCCAACTAATAATTCAGTAAATTATATAAATAAAAACTATCTAATTTATATACGAAAGGATTCATAACTGAGCAGCTAACTGAAAATCTACCTTGATCACTCCAACGAACTTAATGATATGACGCTCACTTCAGAAAAGCCCGCGAAAATTTCAATGCAATATTTCGATTTGAGACAATAACAGAACTGATTTGTAACAAAGAAACATTCGACTCATCAGTGAGAAGCGTTAAGAGAAATAAACAAAAGGTTAATAGGAAAGAAATATGCATCAAAATGCATCCAAAGAAAGCTACTTTCTTTAATCTAAAGCTCTAGTAACACTTTCAACCAAAGAAAATAAATTAAAGAAGGTAGTTTTTCTTTAAGATATGCTTCGATTTAAAATAAAATTGTAAATGTAATAAATATTGAACATACATATAAGTGATTTAACAATCACTTAATTTGTAATATACAAGATATAAATTGTAAATTTTATGAATATATGAAATCCTATAAATATATGAAATCCTATAAATATATGAAATCCTATAAATACATGAAATCCTATAAATATATGAAATCCTATAAATATATGAAATCCTCTAAATAGATGAAATCCTATAAATATATGAAATCCTCTAAATAGATGAAATCCTATAAATATATGAAATCCTATAAATACATGAAATCCTATAAATATATGAAATCCTATAAATATATGAAATCCTCTAAATAGATGAAATCCTATAAATATATGAAATCCTATAAATACATGAAATCCTATAAATATATGAAATCCTATAAATATATGAAATCCTATAAGTATATGAAATCCTAGAAATATATGAAATCCTATAAATATATGAAATCCTATAAATATATGCATGTTTTTGAAATGTACGTGTCTTAACAAATAAGTTAAAATTGGTGATTATAATTTCTTTGTGCGGAGTTTGGTTTACTGTGTGTTTAATAAAGTAGCTTTGTTGAAATACAATTTTCCATTGAATATTAAGTAATCAAATATCTATATACTTAAGTTATAACTGTAAATAATGAATGTCACCGTTTTATTTTTTTCATGAATTGAAATGTTCCTAAAATGTGTTTATAACCAAATAATATTTCAGAAAAGTCAAAAAATACATACCGCCTGTCAATTTTCCGCATGACAGTTTTCCGCTTCGTAAGTTTTCCGCTTCGGCAGTTTTCCGCTTCGGCAGTTTTCTGCCTGGCAGTTTTCCGCCTGGCAGTTTTCCGTGTACCATTTCACCCAGTAAGTTCCACCCCACTTTACGGCTTAGGTTTAGTTACCCATGTTAATCAATTATAAATATTTCATATAATACTAAGTAACATGCATTTTCGGTTTAGCAAATTAAATTTGTTGGCTAATCACATGCTGTTCATTTTTTACTATACACTTGTGATAGAACAGCAGACAAAAAATGTAGTGCGAATGTTGTTTATTAATCACAAGCAGATTATCTTCACTCTCGCTGATACAATAGTGATATTAACTCTAAGATAATGTCATATAGTTAATTAGTTATTAAAAATATTGATCGTAAAGTTATCATTATATTTTCGCATTTGAACGTCTCTTGGCTTTAATATAGTATTAATTTTTAAACTTGACAGCAAGTAAGTTTCATACACGGTTACTAGTCTCGAATTTGTGTAAAATATTCCTATGCTAATGCTATCGCGTTGAAAAATTTAATTTCCAATTTTAATATAATTACTTTTCTGTTATATTAAATACAATATAAATCAATAATATAAACTAAGGTGCATTTCATAACTCAGGTCCTTCATTAATCGAGAGCTTCATAACGAAGAACTTCATAACTGAGGAGTTTCACTGTATATACAGGGTGTACTATCGTAATGTTCCACATTCTAAACTTTTAATCTTCAGACTTTAGAATTTCATTATCAATGTTTATATTTCATTTGCTATATATGCTATAGTTTAGTCTGTAGCCACTCTGTAGGATGACTTAAAATTAAGACGGGTCTGGAATGAAACCAAATTGTTATGGGTTGACTAGGATAAACTTGTTACATGATGAGTGTCCATAGAAATAAATAGATCTGAACCTCTGTCAATTCACCTGTTTGAAAACTTTTTATTCAGTCACTGTCTGGAAGTTCTTGGCAAATACACGGGCTGCTCCATATTGCTTTTAGAAAATTCTGAATCTGGTAAAATCGAAAAGTCACACTGGAATAAATCACCCTTTCCGTTTGTATTAATGAAAACTCTCCCATCCATATGGTCGCCCAGTTAAAATTCGGTGCAGTATAGCGGACGTTTTACTGTAGTTTATGGCAGTCTCAGCATTTCTAAGCAGCGCTCAGCAGATAATCTCTGCTTTCTACAAATGTTTACCGCGACCTACGGAGGCCACGGCAGTATAAGGACGAGATAATCTGTGGAGGTTTGACGCGTTATTATCTGTCGAAAACTCTGGAGAACAGAGCATAGAAAATCTCCAGAGTTTATAGTCGATAATATTGGCTAAAATCTCCAGAGATTGAAGCACAACATATTGCTCATGAATCATAATCCAACAAATTAATTTGAACAAAAATACAACTTCTTTATCGATAGTGTAGCTAATAATAGGTAATAATAGCTATAGTTAATTAATTGGTGGATATCCCTAATATAAAATAAACATTAATCACTATTGTTCTTGGTACTCAGCTATGGTTTGGCTCATTCAGTTTTATATTAAATCTATTGTTACCTAATATTTATTTAACCACGGATATCATTGAGTAATTTGTATGCGTTATTATATTTCTCATTTGTCAGAGTGAACCACTAATTTTTTTCAAAGTAACACTTATAGAAGATCAAAGCAATAGTGAAGTCTGACAATGTTGATATCAGGCTTTATCAGAATACAGTTTTTCTGTATCTTCTCACTGAATGGACTGAAACAGCTCTCATCAGACTCACACATCGATCATGTAGGTTCTAATAGTACTTCCATGCGTACATATGACTGAGAATCGTAGTTACAGGAGACATTCTTAAATAATTTCTATGAATATCAAAGTGCTGATGCTTGATTATAGATAAAATGATTTATAAAGATAAATTATAAGCATACTAAACTACCATTGCATATAATGTTTTCAATTTATAAGATATTAGGTAATTATTTACCCTGATGTAGGTTATTATTTGTCGAATTAAACTTTTGGCATGTGAGAATATATAAAATATATTATATATATAATGACATTCTTATAAACAAGCTGACATTGGCCTTAGTTTAATAAGTTTACTCCAATATCTATATATTGTATATAATGCATACAATATACTGCATATATATAGTTAGTACAGAAAATTAATTTGGTTCATCTAACAACGATTCATTATTATAAGTGAAATAATTGCAATAACTAACCAGTTAAAATTATATACTAATATTATTATAACATTAATCATGTATATATTTGTTCTTCATCCGCGCCATTTAAATAGGTATAATGGAATACAAGAATACCAAATAACACCGAATCATTATTGAAAAAATCGGTCATTCTTAATAATTATTTAAAGATAAAATCATTTCCATGCTGAAATTATTAAAAACAGGGTTGCAAAACGAAATATATAGAACAATTATTTTGTACGTTCTAAAGAAAAATATCGTATTTTTTTATTGAGAACCATTGAACCTGACGTATTTTGAATAGTTTCTAGTTTAAAATAATATTCTGTGGTGAATTAATGTTTTAAGTTATTAATTTATTGGTGAAAGTGGAATTGTGTATCTATCATGTGTATAGTATTTAAGAGTTCAGTGGTTATTGTATCCTATTGAAAAAAAAAATAGCTATGCTAGGCTATATATAATATAGCCTATAGCTAATTTGTACTCTTTTGGGTTTTGAAATTCACTACCTACGGTCCTACCTAACTAGGTGCCTACTAGGCTACTCATGACACCAGTTATCTATCTGACAATAAATGATTTTTCATCTACCTAGCTCTGTATAATGTACTAGCACATAGGTATCAGTAAATGCACTGTAACTTGTACTCCAAGTAGCCTAGTATGTCCAAGTTAGGTACTCCCACTGTGACATATCTATGTACTAGCTACCCACAGCCAACAGGCGACTCAAGTTATTAGTTATAGAGTACTACCGATGTCAGTTAAGCAAATTAGTTGGCTTCTATTTTAAATGGTCCACTCGTCCACACATTCTGATAGCTATATACCTTAGCCATGTTTCAAAGTGTGCACTTTAAACAAAGTCGCCAATATAGCCTATATTGATACGTATCTAAAAGATGAGCGGCGCACCAGATCACGGCGCACCCACCATACGTTCTATTAGATAGATCATAGGTAGATTGAAAGATGATTTATGATAGGTTCCTATATGTAGAAATGTAGTGAATTTGATATTTGTTGTTTCAAATTTATGACTGATGGCCAGTCTGTATTTAGTGGTAAATTCCACCGACATGTCGGTGGAATTTTTTCCCTTTCAAAATAATATTCTGGCAAAGCTGATGACTCGATGGATTTTCAACTAGTATATTTATACATGTTACCATTAATTTTTGGTGGATAAATTGGGAAAATGTTGGTGGATCAGTCAAATTACTGGAAATTAATGGTGTATTTTTTCAGCTTTTTGAAAAAGTCAGTAGGATTTTTTGCACCAAATACAGACTGGACTGATGGTACCTGAATGATGTGAATCCACAACCAGTCTGTATTTGGTTTACAAAATTCCAATTACTTTTCCAAAAAGCTGAAAGAAAAATCAGAAAAATACATACCTACCTACCTATTTCATGATTGATACTAAGATATAGCTATTCGAATGAGCCACCAACATTTTTTTTTATTTACCTAGCCACCAAAAATTAAAAAAATAATGGTAAGTTGGTAACATTATAGTTATACTAACATAGGAATACCTAAATAACTAAAATCCACAGACTTTACTACCTAGTATAATATTATTTTCCCAAGTAAAATAGTATGTCTCATAAACTCACCATTTGTCTCTCCAAAATTCAACAAATTCTCTCCAAAATGATAAATTTTTCATAAATTCTCTCCAAAATAACATTGTAGCATAGGAGAAAAATAGATAAAACTCGCCATTTGCATTTGAAGGGCTCAAAATAACTGTCACAAACTCGCCATTAAAATGGCGAGTTTGGACATGCTTTATTACTTGGTAATATTTTCGAAGGGCAAAAATTCCACTGACAAGTGGATGGAATTTACCATGAAATACAGTCTGGGCATTATACCAGTCTGTATTTGGGGAACAAAATTCCACTTGACTTTTTAAAAGTTGAAAAAAATCCACTAGGCTATAAATTTCTATTAATTTGGCTGATCCAGCAACTTTTTTCTAACTTATCCACCAAAAATTAATGGTAACATAGGATTATTGGAATAAATGGCTATAAAAATCCACCAACTTTGCCAGAATGTTATTTTCAAAGGGCAAAAAATTCCACCGACATGTCGGTGAAAATTACCTAAAAATACAGACTGGGACATTAATTGAGTCAGAGAGATAGATATTCGCAGTCGCTAGAGTCTTGACTGACTACTAGGTATATTGAATTTTCTTCAATAGTTTTGAATTCATTCCTACCTATGATCTATCCAGAATGCAGGAACTGGTAAAGTGTTCTCTAAGATATCCTACATTTTGACTTCTGTTCTCAGTAAAATACATGTAAATGTAGGAGGAAATTATTGATTGTTTGCACAGAAATTGTTAAAAATGTCATATATTCTGCAGACTGGCTAGTACCTATACAAGCTATATCTATTTACCTGAATTTTATTTTGATCATTAAAAGAGATCTCTGTATTATTGTATACAAAATATGCCAGTTAATCTGTTGATGCCAATTAATTGACCCTCAGCCTTACATAATAAGTTACATTTGTAAAGGTCAAAACTCAGATTTGTCTAATTGGCTTAATGCCAGTCTACAGAATATGGGACATTTTTAACATTTTCTGTAATCCAGACTGCAGGAACTGGTAAACTATTCTCCAAGAAATCCTCTAATTTAGCTTCTGTTCTCAGTTAAATACATATAAATATAGGAGGAAATTAAGGATTGTTCGCACAGAAAATGTTAAAAATGTCCTATATTCAGCAGACTGGTCTGTAATAACAGTCTGAACAGTCCTTAGTTTTCTCCTATATTTGCAATAATTTGACTGAGAACAGAAGCCAAAACAGAAGATTTTTTTGGAGAACAGTTTACCAGTTCCTACAGTCTGGGCTTAATGTTTCGATTTAATTTAATTTCTATGTTCCCATGTTAATTTGGCCTAAAATTTTAAGAAATTAGCCAAAATTGACATGTCTCAGAATCTTTAAATTTTGGCTTGAAATTGGCTAACAATCTGCCAGTCTCTTGAACATGGCATGATGATGATTATTCAGATTTTATAAGATGCATCATGACAGTTTCAATATATTTAGGTACCTATTCTCATGTAAATTTTGGCACTAGCAATATTTAGAGAGTCAACATAGTTTTAAAATTTAGATAAATGGAGCAGTAAAATTAGGTTACTTTCACTAGAAACCTTTCTTTGACTGACGGAGGTCGCTTTTCTTTGACGGAGGTCGCTTTTCTTTGACGGAGGTCGCTTTTCTTTGACGGAGGTCGCTTTTCTTTGACGGAGGTCGCTTTTCTTTGACGGAGGTCGCTTTTCTTTGACGGAGGTCGCTTTTCTTTGACGGAGGTCGCTTTTCTTTGACGGAGGTCGCTTTTCTTTGACGGAGGTCGCTTTTCTTAGACGGAGGTCGCTTTTCTTAGACGGAGGTCGCTTTTCTTAGACGGAGGTCGCTTTTCTTAGACGGAGGTCGCTTTTCTTAGACGGAGGTCGCTTTTCTTAGACGGAGGTCGCTTTTCTTAGACGGAGGTCGCTTTTCTTTGACGGAGGTCGCTTTTCTTTGACGGAGGTCGCTTTTCTTTGATGGAGGTCGCTTTTCTTTGATGGAGGTCGCTTTTCTTTGACGGAGGTCGCTTTTCTTTGACGGAGGTCGCTTTTCTTTGACGGAGGTCGCTTTTCTTTGACGGAGGTCGCTTTTCTTTGACGGAGGTCGCTTTTCTTTGACGGAGGTCGCTTTTCCATTGACGGAGGTCGCTTTTCCATTGACGGAGGTCGCTTTTCCATTGACGGAGATCGCTTTTCCATTGACGGAGGTCGCTTTTCCATTGACGGAGGTCGCTTTTCCATTGACGGAGGTCGCTTTTCCATTGACGGAGGTCGCTTTTCCATTGACGGAGGTCGCTTTTCCATTGACGGAGGTCGCTTTTCTTTGACGGAGGTCGCTTTTCTTTGACGGAGGTCGCTTTTCTTTGACGGAGGTCGCTTATCTATGACGGAGGTCGCTTATCTATGACGGAGGTCGCTTATCTATGACGGAGGTCGCTTATCTATGACGGAGGTCGCTTATCTATGACGGAGGTCGCTTATCTTTGACGGAGGTCGCTTATCTTTGTCGGAGGTCGCTTATCTATGACGGAGGTCGCTTATCTATGACGGAGGTCGCTTATCTATGACGGAGGTCGCTTATCTATGACGGAGGTCGCTTATCTATGACGGAGGTCGCTTATCTTTGACGGAGGTCGCTTATCTTTGACGGAGGTCGCTTATCTTTGACGGAGGTCGCTTATCTTTGTCGGAGGTCGCTTATCTTTGTCGGAGGTCGCTTATCTTTGTCGGAGGTCGCTTATCTTTGTCGGAGGTCGCTTATCTTTGTCGGAGGTCGCTTATCTTTGTCGGAGGTCGCTTATCTTTGTCGGAGGTCGCTTATCTTTGTCGGAGGTCACTTTTCTTCCATGTTACAAACCAGTCTGCAAAACATGCACAATCAGTCTTCAAATATTCAATTTTTGGAGCAATTCTTTCCAAAAGATTTTTAAATTTTTCTCTAAAATGGCCAGAAATCTCAAAACACTCCAATAATTACATGTAAACATAGGAATTGATTAAGAAATTGTCGCCAGATAATTCAGGACACTAATTTCAAGGCCATAATAGTCACCGGATAAATTTCACAACTTCATGCATCTTTTGCAGACTGGGTTACAGAGTATGTCAGTTAATTAATTCCTATGTTCCCATGGACGCAGGAGGTGACTATTTTTTGACGCAGGAGGTGACTATTTTTTGATGCAGGAGGTGACTATTTTTTGACGCAGGAGGTGACTATTTTTTGACGCAGGAGGTGACTATTTTTTGACGCAGGAGGTGACCATTTTTTGACGCAGGAGGTGACCATTTTTTGACGCAGGAGGTGACCATTTTTTGACGCAGGAGGTGACCATTTTTTGACGCAGGAGGTGACCATTTTTTGACGCAGGAGGTGACCATTTTTTGACGCAGGAGGTGACCATTTTTTGACGCAGGAGGTGACTATTTTTTGACGCAGGAGGTGACTATTTTTTGACGCTGGAGGTGACTATTTTTTGACGCTGGAGGTGACTATTTTTTGACGCTGGAGGTGACTATTTTTTGACGCTGGAGGTGACTATTTTTTGACGCAGGAGGTGACTATTTTTTGACGCAGGAGGTGACTATTTTTTGACGCAGGAGGTGACTATTTTTTGACGCAGGAGGTGACTATTTTTTGACGCAGGAGGTGACTATTTTTTGACGCAGGAGGTGACTATTTTTTGACACAGGAGGTGACTATTTTTTTGACGCAGGAGGTGACTATTTTTTGACGCTGGAGGTGACTATTTTTTGACGCAAGGAGGTGACTATTTTTTGACGCAAGGTACTCACGACACTTTTTTCACACCTTGTTACACCCCTATTTAACTATCTCGTCTATTCTTCTATTAGCAACATGTGTAGAATTTTAAGTGCACTCTCCTGTTACAACTTAAACTCATGCATTGAGTAGAAAAATAGTACTTAAGTCATAGTTCAGAGATGGTTCCGTTATTTGATCATGATGGCCATACTTAAAAAGATGATGCTGGGTGGTTATTATATACTATATTATTCAGAGTCAAAATCCTAGCTCATTCACCAGTGTCATTGTTTTGAGTCCTTTGACCAATGAGATATTTTACAAAGTATCTCAAATGGTCAGATAATCTAAGAAACTTTGATAGATATTTGAATTTAAAGCATATTTTTCCCATATTGTCATGCTAAAACTCAATAATGTTTAGGACATTAAATAGAAATTTGCATAGTATGGAAGTGGCTAATATCACTCCTATTTATTTAGATAACTGGTTTTCTATCAATTATCTACCTATGTTCTTGTGTTAATTTTCATATTTATACAGTGTGATCATTATTAAAAAATTATACATGGCTAACTCAAATTGTGAGTTTGTTTATGATAATCTGTATTCCTCCCTCTGGATATTGTTACTAACTAGGCTATTTTTATATATGTTCATGAATTTGTTTGTTATATATGTCAAAACTTTTGTTTTTCTTTTCAGGATTATAATTATTCAACACATTCCAAAAGGAAACTAGTTTAAGAAATTTTGTATGTATCAAACAATCAAGGATATTCAGTTCAAACTTTAACATGTCTTTAGATGATGAAGAGGACATGATGCTATTCAATATGAAGTATAAGGTAAGTTCAGCTCTCTTTTCAATCTTAAATAAAATAATTGACACAATGGAATTTACTAGAGATGCACCGATACCATATTGTTAAATGATACCAGTACCAAGTCCAATACCAGTTTTTTTAAAGTATGATATTCACAAGTGTTACTTGCTCAGTGTAATAGCTATAAATTTCATTTGTTATATTATTTTTGTGTTATTGCAATTAGCTAAAGTGTACCTAGTTTTGAACTACAGTGTACCTAGTTTTGAACTACAGTGTACCTAGTTTTGAACTACAGTGTACCTAGTTTTGAACTACAGTGTACCTAGTTTTGAACTACAGTGTACCTAGTTTTGAACTACAGTGTACCTAGTTTTGAACTACAGTGTACCTAGTTTTGAACTACAGTGTGCCTAGTTTTGAACTACAGTGTGCCTAGTTTTGAACTACAGTGTGCCTAGTTTTGAACTACAGTGTGCCTAGTTTTGAACTACAGTGTGCCTAGTTTTGAACTACAGTGTGCCTAGTTTTGAACTACAGTGTGCCTAGTTTTGAACTACAGTGTGCCTAGTTTTGAACTACAGTGTGCCTAGTTAGTTTCGAAGTATGTATTTTTATTCATCTGTTGATTAATTACAGCAATATCAGCTGTCTAGTTGAACATAAATTTACTATTATAAGCACGAAATGTAATTATTCAGTGAATTGTTTATAATGTTCGTTTCAATTTTCAGAAACACTGTCCGGACCCGATTTCAAACTAGCTCATAAAACCATTGGAATATCCCTATAGAATTCTGGCGATTGAGATGGACATAGAGGAAGGGGCATACGCTCCCACACCTGAGCACTGTCATGAGCCCCCCTGATCACGAGCCCCCCCCAGGTCATGAGCCCCCCTGGTCACGAGCCCCCCCCTCCCTGTTGTTTAATCCTTATTTACATAGTTAAACAAAAGAAGAACTACTTAGATAGAAATAACTGAGAGTTGCTAATGTACTTTCACTAGTTTGTTGTACTGCACACTTAATGATTGATTAATGACCTGGCAGGGGGGTCAGGGGGATTAAATAATATATGTAAATAAATAAGGATTAAAGAACAGATGGCTCGTAATCGGGGGGGGGGGGAGTGCTTATGACCTACACCCCCGAGAACGCGTTATCAAAGTTGGCCACCTAATCTCTTCCTCTTCTCCCAATTTATATTTGTAAGTATGGTTACATTTTTTATTATTAGTAACAAGTGGTACTCATTTTACAAACTTTGACAATCAGTTAGAGAGGAAAAATATATAAGTAAGATTTACAATGTATAGCTTTAGATTGCTTACCAATAAATGAATTTAAAGCTATCTACTTCACTTTTATAACCTCACCACTACTCTTTACAGTCTATTATATCGTAAATGGAAAAGGAGATGGTGTCCCTTCAGCCCTGAACTGTTGTAGCTAATTTGGAATGTATTATTTTGCAATGTTTATTTTTATTAATGCTACTTGCAGTTTTGGAGAATAGCGCAAAGTTATATTCATCAACTGCGAGGTCTTAGATTTTTGTATTAGGAAGGCTTCATTTCCCATCATCCCCTTCTTCCATCCACCATCGCCACAGGTGCTTGTGACTCTTTTCGTCACAATCCTTGGTAAGTCACAGCATTCACGGAGAAGCCTTTTTTTTCATTCATTAGTATTGTTACTGACGGGTGGCAGGTGACATTGTTTATAGAGCCACTTTTCTTTCTGACTGATTCTTCCAGTCCCTTTTATTTAATTTTTTTTTGATGTAGCTAAACGATATGGCCTTTTTTTCTGAAAAAGACATTTAACCCATACTAAATAAATTTTTCCCTAACTTGAAACGTCAATCACATTAATTCAAATGCTATTTAGACATCATGATAATTTTTTACCCTCATGGTAGATATTGACAGGAATATTGCTGCCGAATAACGTCACATTCATAATATGAAGTATATATGCGTTAAACGCGTCATATTTTATAGTATGAATATGTGCGTTCATTTTCAGCGCAGTATTGGCGCAGTCAATATCTGCCATGAGGGTATTTTTCTCTAGTGTTTCACGCGTGGCCACGGACGCTACGCGGTCGCGCATTAGTAGTTAGGACGCGCGTGTATGCAGTTTAGGGTAGCGCCCCAGTGTAGTTCAGTGCAGTGGGAGGACGTAGAATGAGGTCCCCAAAAGCGGACAAAAATGCTCTGTCGCGGCCCTATCGCGGCCTTCTGCCTGCCATGATGCCGGCCCTGCGCGCCCCACCCGCTGCCCCTATCCTGCACCGAATTTTAACTGGGCGTCAACACAGTTGTTCGAGGAGAATGATTTTTTTTTACTTAGTATTGCAGCAGTAACAACAATATTGTGAGTGTTCATTCCACCGCTGATATGAGGATAAACTTCATCAGCCACATTAGGTGATAAAGAATAGACTTAGAAAAATTGCGAGTCAACCTGACTCATCGTTTGAATCAAGCTTGTAAAACTCCAAGATTGGAGTCTTTTCTCTTGATTGACTCTACCTGAGTCAATCTGATTATGAATTAGGAGTCAACATGACTCTTTTTTACGAGTAAAACACTAGGATGAGTCAAATTGACTCACATTTTGAGCCAGTTTTGGGACAAACTGAAAACTCAAATTTTGAGTCAATTTTTTTCTCAGTGTATACTTGTGAGTGAAAAAATGTTGTCTAACATTTCTTGCTGCATAGTCGTTTCCATTAAGTTATTGAATACATAACATGGATAAATGTATATTGTGGATAAAATTTTAAATTCATGAGATTATTATATATTTAAACTGATATTAAGGAAATTAATTTAAGTTTCCACTGGTTTGATGATAATCTTTCTAATTACTTAAGCATTTTTCTATCAGATAACCCGAATTAATGAGGTTATATTTTCTTCGGAGTTTGAAGATAGAATAACTAATAAATGTTTAATGTTTTCTGAATTGGATTTTTCAAATATTAACATATTCTACATACCAAAAAAATTAATTAATTTTTTTAACATTTTTTAAAATTGAATTTTTCAAAACTGATCATATAACCTAACTAAGTAGGTACATTATTTTATATCTTATATAAAAAAATGTCTGTCCGTCACACAAATTATATCAGGCAGGCCCCGCTTTATTGCCAAAATAACGACTCACACTTATTACTATGTGGTAATAAGAACGAGGTATGACTCCAGTTATGTAATATAACTCCTGAAACCTTTCATTTTCTATAATTACAGAAAATGATTTTGAGGGTTCGACTGTGGTTTATGTTGCCAGAATCATTTGATGAAAGGTCTGTGAGGAAAGTACACAGTAGCTAATTAATTAAAAGTATTAAAATTCAACCACAGCTTCACTCTCACTCAGTATAGGTGAGTAATTAGTTACATACTATGATATATACATAATTGTGTTACATTGAATTATCTTCAACTAAATATAATAAATTTAATTAAGTTATTGAACCCCTTTATTGAACTGACATCAGAATAATTTCCTATCCATGCTTACAGCTGCTAATTGCCGACAAGCGTATTACAGGCAGGCCCCGCTTTTATTACTTCCCGCTCTTATTACAAATGGTGAAAAGAGGGATGTATAACTCGAGTTATAATTAAAATGTAACTCCTTGAACATTTCATTTTCTATGAGTTAAAAAAAATAAAATTAAATGGTTTTGAAGGCTCGACTTGGCGTATATTGCAATGATGAAAACTCTGCGATTGAAGTTCAAAGTAGCGAATGAATTAATAGTAGTAAAAATTCAGATGCAGTTTGTATAGGTGAGTAATCATTTTGATACTTTTATTTTTATACCTGCAGGTATCATCAATACAAATTATAATGAATGTTATATAATAATTATAATATTTTTCTCGTGTGTTCAAAAATATTGAAACAACTAATAACTTAAAACTTACCCTATTGCCATACATATTTTACAGAGCATAAAATTACGACTGCAGGAAAGTTCATCGCCCTCTATTCACCACCAGAAAGTTCCTCACACTTAATTCACCGCATGGAAAGTTCGCCGCAACTCAATTCCCCGTAACTCAATTCACCGCATATATGAAAATTTTAATTCGAGTTATGTTAATTGATACTTCTTTTTCATTAAGGTCAATAATAGGTTTGAAAACTGGATGCATATATAATAATGGATAGAAAAATTATTCAAATATTTTTACATTACGTCTACAAAAATTCCTAATATATTCAATCTATGAGTTTTCGTAACAATAAAATGACTACATAGCAGAAATAAAAACTAATAGGAAACAATGCATTGTGATATTTAGAAATTAATGACTTAAATTATGTGTAATGGCCTCGTACATTTCAATTTTTGGCATTTCACCAGCAACTAATAATGTTCAATTTTGATTTCGGTTAGGTTTAGCTCTTAAATGATGCAGTCCAAAAACTTCAAAATATTTTATTGTGCCGAAGACATTCCTCATGCCATCCATCGATCTTCGACATTATTGATGGTTTTTGATTTAATTTCTTTATACATTTATTTTTATACATTCCACATTTCTAAACAATATTTGGGAAACCTACGATGTCTTCATATGTCTGGCCGTCCGTATTTTCAAAATAACCAAGGAATCTTGAGCCTCTGAAAGAAATATACCACACACACAATATAACCAAATACTACCCCAAAAGAAATTAATGCCAAACTTAACTTATTTTATTTATTATATTCAGTAATGATATAATATTTCAATACTTTCAGTAATAATATATTGTTTAATATATTCAGTAATAACATATTATTTCATATATTCAGTAATACTATGTCATTTCAATTTCATATTTTCAGTAGGTAATATTAATTAAATATTCCTTTAAACAAGCCTGTTTTTTTAACGTAAATCATGTCTATATAGTTTCTTATTATTGTTATAATTTTTCATATCATTGTTACGTTTTGAATTAAATTGTTTCTGCGGAGAATTGAGTTGCGGTGAACTTTCCATGCGAGAATTGAGTGCGAGAACTTTCCGGCAGTGAATTGAGGGCGAGAACTTTCCGCACACCTAAAATTACTGTTTATAGTGGAGTAAAAGGAGAGCCAGGGATAACAATTATTACTTTTATGGCCATGACATTGATACGTTGAAAATGCTGTCATTTTTCACGACACGCATTCGCTAGTAATAAATACAACTGGCCATAGTTCAAGAAAATTTCAATTACACTATTGTGCTCCTATAACAAATTTATCATGTTTAATAATGCAGTAAGCCAGCAACCAACACAGAGTGTTTGCCAATTTGAAGAATATAAATCTACGGAAAATTGCTAGGCTCTTTGTATTCGATAATTTATAGTAAGCTGAGAATACAAATCTATATGTTTATAAGCATGAATATATTTCAGGCTATTGGTTCTTGATGGCTTAATTTGTCAGTAGAAAAGAAAAGGCTTGGCGTGAAGGTAGCTTTTTTACAAAGGTAGCTTTATTGCAGAGGTAGCTTTAATGCAAGGGTAGCTTTACTGCAAAAGTAACTTCTTCATTGTAAAACAAGTTACCTCTCCCTTTGCAGATGATGGTCGAGGTTGAATTGGTGAAAATTTTAACCATAGTCACCTCGGTTAAATTTGCAACTAGAGTAATTTTCTTTTCACCAAATGGTAAGTTTTTAACCTATAATTAATATTTTATATATTTTTTAAATAATAACTTAATAAATATTTACTATGTAGCGTTCCTTTTCATCAATCATACTACGTTTTAAAATAGAGGTAATAAGATAGACATACATAGTTCAGATATTCACTCTATCATGTTATAAATAGCCATTTAATGTGACTAAGTATTACCTATCAAATATGCCTTATGAATACAACAAAGAGGTACAAGAGGACCCAGAAATAACTGAACAACATAGTTTACCTATAAAATATTAATCATAAACGTTAATGCCATGATCAATTGTATTTGAATGATTTTTAAGGTAGGAATATGGTGATGTTTTCGACGGTACAGCTGTATATTTGTTACATCTTCCTACAGCGGCCCATACATGATCCATGATATTGTGCAATTACATTGATCGTGTATGGGTGATATTGATGACTTTCACAATTGTATTGAATAAATCAATTCCAGCTTGATATTTTATTGTGCATTATCTGAAGTCTTCTGATCATCAAATGTATATCCCGAGGCCACGATATTGGCTGATGCATATTTGTAGTTTGTTTCAAATCACGGACTCAACCATTTTCAAAAGCTCATTATAGGAATCATCATCCATGTGCAGAAAACTTCTAAGATCTCTTGGCTTCATGTGACTTTACGTAGTAGTTTGGTGTGTCCAAACGTTGAACGTTGCAGAAACTATTCTTTTGGCCATTTTGCACGAATCCTGTTTGGAATATACGTTACCTCGATCTTCTAGAACAAGAGCAACAGTCACAGAGATTGCTGGGTAAAAATCCTTCAACCTTTCTCAGTCGAGTACAAGATCAAACCGAACCTGGTTTGCGCAATTAAAGTGTCAATAATAATGTGAAACCTTAAATTTTTAATTATATTGTGAAAGCAGACATGGGCAATGTTACTTTTCGGTTACATTGGCACCTTAGCGATTTCGTTTCATTAATTAAGGGAAGAGCTCACTTACTTTTGGAACATCTTGTATATAATATCTGTCTATTCGATCGAAGTATTTTGCTAAGGTAGGCACAAGTAGCCTGTTGGGCAATATTTGGCCTCCAGGCAAAGAATGGCATATTTGGTGTACGAAAAGTTCACTGCCCTCAATTCACCGCCGGAAAGTTCACCGCACTCAATTCTCGCATGGAAAGTTTACCGTAACTCAATTCACCACAACTAAATTTACCATAAAAACATTTTAATTCAAAATGTATTAATGATATGAAAAATTATAACAATAATAAGAAATTATATAGATATGATTTACGTTAAAAATATTAATTAAATGAATATTACTGAGAAAATGAAATAATATATTATTAATGAATATATTAAACAATATATTATTAATGAAAGTATTGAAATAATATATTACTACTGAATACATGAAATAATATAAATTAAATAACGATTGTTGTTTCGACATCAATTTCTTTTGGGGTAGTATTTGGTTATATTGTGTGTACGGGGTACAATTCCTTCAGAGGCTCAAGATTCCTTGGTCATTTCGAAGGTACGTGGCTTGGACACCCAGACAGAAGAGGACATCGTAGCTCTCTCAAATATTTTTTAGAAATGTGGAATGTATATAGAATTTTAACTAAAAACCAACAATAATATCGAAGGGTGGCATAAGACTTTTAATGAACAAATGACTTCGGTACATCCAAATGTATGGAATTTTTTGGACTGCATCAAGCAAGAGCAATAGCTAACCGAAATAAAAAATTGAATAATTAGTTGCTGGTGAAATGCCTACCAAGGGAAGGAAGGTATACACTCAAACTGCTGCTCGTTTACTAAGACTAGTGTTAGCCTACGATTAAAATTTCGATGTCCTAGAATATGTACGAGGCAAAGCACATAATTTAAGTTATAAAATTTTAATTATTACAATGCATTGTTTGCTATTGGTATTCATTTTTGTAATTTGTAGTCATTTTATTACCACGGATACTCATAGATAGATTTTTTTTTTAACGTAATTTAAGAAATTATTTGAATATTTTTCCCATCCATTATGATATGTGCATCCATATGTCAAACCTTTTATTAACCTTAATGAAAAAGAAATATCACTAAACATAATTTAAATCTGAATTAACATATATGCAGTGAATTGAGTTGCGAGAATTGAGTTACGGTGAACTTTCCATGCGGTGAATTGAGGGAATATTGAAACTTTCCTGTAATTGCCTTATAATGATTACGTGATAACTTACGTGATAAAAATCTGCTAACATAATTAAGCTCTAATTTAAATTAACTATTCATTATTAAAAATTACTACTAAATGAACCAATAATTATCTTCAATATATATTTATCTTCAAAAATATTATTGAAATCTTTAAGTGGCTTGACATTATGCAGTATATTTATATCCAATCTTAGTTACAAATGTCAATAATAGTCTTATCCTTTATTTATTACACGCTTCAAGTAATTATATACCAATATAACAAATTTCTTAACACGGTTGTCAACTTAAAAATTAATACATCTTCTACTATTCAGATCCAACCAATTCTGCACAAGATGAAACAGACCCATTCTTCAATGAGAACTCTATCGTCATGAACTTCATGAAGAAAAACCTTATATTCACAAAGAATATAAAGTTCACTAATGATGCTCTCCAAGATATCAAAATATCTGAAGAACTTGGTTTGAGGTTTGTGGAGCATTCAGGAAGCCACTCAATTGCCAGACACTTACATAATTCGAAAAGGGGGCATTACCATAGTAGAAACATTAAAATAATTCCAACTGACCTATCATGACCTATATTATAACACCCACTTTCCGAGTACTATTAGACTTTTTCAGTGTCAGAGTACTGCGACTTGACCCTCTACTGTACTATAAGATTAAAGAAGTACATAATAATGATAGTTGTTATCTAGGTAATATTCTTAACCTTAAAAGAGGATATGCTTTGCTTTGATGTTAGCTACTAAGTTCCCATATAGCTACTTTTATAATGAAAAATTATTCTTAATAAAATCGTCTGTACGGTTTTCATATTCATCTTGTTGGTAACATAAATTTTAGAATAGCGATATATATTATAAAGCTGCTTGTACAAGCTTTCGTAAAATGAAATGAACTAGCAAAATCTACTCTAATGGCTAATATTGACATTCCAGACAATCATCTTCAACTGTTCTGTTCCTCGGGATCATAAAGACAAAATATCAATTTACTGCATTTCACAAAGTGAGTTTAACTTAGAATGCAATTAGCTAGTAACTTAATACAGATAATGTAAATTTGTATTAAGAATAACGTATTGATGACATATTCACTCTTCTCAAATTCGTTCCAGTTGTGTTCTTTACATTTCATTTTCTTCAAAATCAGATTCTCAAGTCTCAAGAATTACAGAAGCATCAATGGCTGCTTATAGTGAGCGAGAAATATCTAGATACTATCACCGAAGCTTATCCTTGGTCTTTGGACAATAAGGTATTTGATGCAGGGGAGGGGTTCAAGGAGTTCGCACCGGTTCGCACGAACCGGATTCTAAAAATATGAAAATTCGCAGAATAGTTAGAACCAGTTCCTGAATTTCATCTTTCGAGTGAAACATATTTAATCATTTGGACAACAACATACAATTTTTCAAATATATTATTAAACGCGTATACTAACATATACTTATCACTGCAGACAGTGTAGTGTGCATGATTTATTAGCCAAATACGCAAAATCTGATTAACCACATCAACTGATATGTGAGTGAACCTATTACTTGACAATTTGGTCTCTAGATCACCAATGCATAACATTAAACCATGTCTAAACATTGCAACTATAAATGAAAACTACTGGTACTAGGGTAAATTATACAAAATTATGCTAAACGTGCAACATCGAAAACTACGCTGTGTAATTGGAGTTATACACAATTTATCAAGGCAATTAATTTCAACACACAGATTACAGTTATAAGCTTTGGAAATCAGTTGAAAGTGTGGGATCATTATCGAGCTGCTCCTGATATGAAAAGCAAAAGAACCAAAGTCACAACTCTCAGTTTACCTCCAAACAATTCGGAATATTTGGTTCTCAGAGATGAACCCTGGAAGTACAGACAAAATCTCTCGGGATTGAATATACGGTGTACAGCTAAATCGGTGAGGTCTATTCTAATCAGGTTTGTGAATTTCTGTTTTATATATAACTGTTTTTATTTTGAAACATGAAATTATAATCAATTTCTCGTAATCGATGACAAAGTGGGAGCCGTATGTAATTGCCAAAAAAATACGCGATGATGGCTTACTAGAAATTTCAGGATACATTCCGGATATTTGGTCTCTAGTTGTAGAATCACTACAATTCAGGTAAACAGAATAACTTAATCCATTTCTATATTCATTAAGAATAAAATAAAAAGACTTTGCAAATTTTGTTTTAACAGTTTCGAGTGTTATAATCCAATCGATGGAAAATGGGGTGTCCTGAACCGAACAACGGGTGAATTCAACGGTCTATTAGGAGAACTATCAAGAAACGAGTCTGACATCGGAGTAATCAACTATGCAGTTATTCTTGAAAGGGCAAAACATGTTGACTTCAGTCTCCCTATAAAACAAAAATCGTAAGGCAAAATCTAACTGCACAGGTGAAAATAGCTACAGTAGGAAATATATTCAGAATATTCGAAAGTTATTTAAAATCAATAGAAGTAGCTCGAATCCAATGCATATCATATTAACTTTAGCTTATCACAGCATTTCGGAATATTCTCTTATCTGATGTTTACAGGCAAGGCCTTGTAACGAGCAGACCCCAAGCTTTGAGTGGATCTCAGAAATTCACAAAAGAATTCAACAAAAACTCATGGCTTATGGTGTTATTTTTCTTCTTAGTCACTGTAGTCGTCATGTTCATCTTCAACAAAGCTTACGGAAGTTCCAAAAGATCATTATCATCCTGCCTAGTGAATTGTATTAGAATATGGTGCAATATGGGTAATTAAGATATAGTAAATAAAGTATTACTTTTATCGAATACTTCTACTAATATGTTTCTTTATGTTTTCATATTCACGTTTTTTACAAGGGACTTCGGAGGAGAATTTCTCAAGTTTTTCGTACCGAATCTACATCTTGGTTGTTCTTCTTACGACATGGCTGCTGCATGTGTTTTACAGTGCATTTCTAATTTCAAGCTTGACATCTTCTTCGTATAATTTACCATTTCGTGATTTACAAGGATTGTACAACGTGCGAGATGAATGGACTCTTGGACTTGACAAAGCTTCATTCACCAAAGCTTTATTTCAGGTAAACTGATATATATATTTAGTTGATATTTTAAATTGAATTGTTTTAATTAAATATTTCACTGTTTCAGACTTCAAATAATCGGTTACTCAAGAACATCCAAAACGAGATGATCAGCAAAAATCCTCATCTCATTGAATTACCTGCTGAAGGTATCGAAAGAGTTATAAATGATCCTAGACACGTTTTTATTATGGAAAAAATCAGTTACATGTACAAATTCAAGGTAATTACCTACTAATATGCTAGTTAATGATGATAAGGTTTTCAAAAATAAATAGGAACAACTTCTCTATTCTGCCCTATTTTAATGTTTTTTAAAACAAAACAAATGATAAATTTTTTTCAGAGTTGCAAAACTGTGATGCTCCCACTGAATCTCTTTCCTCAAATTCCTTCGCTTCCCTTAAGAAAGAATCTGCCAATGACTCCGATTTTGAATTACAAGTGAGAAGCTTGATTTTTTTAAATATAATTAAATTGAAGATCGTCAACTGTTAAGTCATGATGAAAATTTTATATCCGTTGTTTCCAAAATACACTTACCTATATTCTTAAACTGCGTCCATCGCTTTATTGCAGATCACTGTTTTGTGAATAATTTTAATAATATTAATCGTACAGTAGTGAAACTTTGGTCACTGGAAGATTGCTTCTATGTTAGTATCTTGCTGAAATATTTTTTGAATCCATGAGGAAATTGGAAAGTTATGAACGTTTATGTATTTTGAAGGCATTTTAACTGTCCATCGCTTTATTGCAGCTCTGTGAAAAGGCAAAAAAATGGGCGATTAACTTCTACCGAGAGTGTAAAAATTGTAACAGGTCCTGCAGAAGGGAGGACTCTTCTATATTTAGCTTTATAACTTGGAAGAATTAAGAGAACAATAGTTTCTTTTGTGGAAAATACCGACACAAACCCAAGGAGAGATGAAGGTACGAGAAAAAGAATTTCCCCTCGAAATATTGGAAAAATACGCAGGCAGGTCATAGGGCAGCTAAATGATACTAGTGACTCCATTTTTGACAAAGCTGTCATTGGTCTTACGTCAACACAGTCCTGAGGTAATGTCTCAAATGAAACACGGTCAGAAATGCTCAATGGGGCTTAAGACCAGAGAACAAGGCAATCAAGTCATGAGAGTCTCTCACTTGATGCCCAGATATATGAGGAAAGAAGTTGTAACCCTTCAAGCATGAGATTGTGCGAAGTAATGCAAGAAAATCATCTTTTGCCAACGAGATAATTGCAAACTATTAGGCCAAGTGAACAAGTACTCAACAAAAGAGGCAATGTAGGATTGAATTATTAGGTTTACCCCTCTGGTACTCGGAAAGTGCCAATTAACGTTTCACCAGTGATGCCCGCTTAAAACAAAAAGCCAC